>VYZW01006661.1:3027-13991 GCA_013401315.1 Balaeniceps rex
CCTTGGAGATGTTCAAAAGCTGTCTGGACGTGGTCCCAGGCAACCTGTTCTAGGTGACCCTGCTTGAGCAGGGGGGTTGGACCAGATGACCTCCAGATGTCCCTTCCAACCTCAACCATTCTATAATTCTGTGATTCTGTGAAATCTCAAAGTGACTGAGTCATAGAGGCTAGGATGACAGTTCTGACAACCTCGTGCAGAAATCAGACTGTTTGCCACTGCTTCTGTAATGCAGCTCTACTGGATTTAGCCAGGATAGAGTTAATTTTCTTCGTAGCAGCTCATATGGTGCTATGTTTTGGATTTGTGATGAAAACAATGTTGATAACACAGGGATGTTTTAGTTATTGCTGAGCAGTGCTTACACAATGTCAAGGCCTTTTATGCTTCTCACACTGCCCAGCCAGTGAGTAGGCTGGGGGTGCACAAGAAGTTGGGAGGGGACACAGCCATGACAGCTGACCCCAACTGACCAAAGGGATATTCCATACCATATGATGTCATGCTCGGCATATAAAGCTGGGGGAAGAAGAAGGAAGAGGGAGAACATTCGGAGTTATGGCGTTTGTCTTCCCAAGTAACCGTTACTTGTGATGGAGCCCTGCTTTCCTGGAGAAGGCTGAACACCTGCTTGCTGGGTGGGAAGCAGTGAAAAAATTTCTTATTTTGCTTTGCTTGCGCACACAGGTTTTGCTTTACCTATTAAATTGTCTTTATCTCAACCCATGAGTTTTCTCGCTTTTATTCTTCCAATTCTCTTCCCCATCCCATTGTGGGGGGAGTGAGTGAGCGGCTGTGTGGTACTTAACTGCCTACTGGGGGTTAAACCACAACAGCACCTTACTTAGATAACACTGTTTGTCAGTGAAAGATGAGCAGACTACCCATTCCATGCATCCTGTTCCTGGCTTTGATCAAGAAGGCTTGTATTAGCAATGGCAATAGCTTAGTGCCACCTCATGTTACAGGAACCTGCCCCCCTCTAAGATATCGTATATCAACCAAACAAAGTCAGGCCAAAAAAGTTTCAGTTGCATTCATTTTCAGATATGACAAATGAGTAATTAATGGAAATGAAAAAGCCAGTTGGTAACATTACTTTTAGACTACTCCTTTTCACTGCCTAATGCTTTGCAAATTTTTTATTGGGGTTCTATGTAAATGACAGGAATATTCTTATCTCCCCATTATGTCATGATAACCCCTCAGTTCCCTATACTGCTCTTAAAACATATTTCTCTATTAAATGTCTTAATATTTTTAAGGCCTTTGCTGGCAACTGTACACTTACTCATATCTGCAGAGCTATATAAAATGTCCTGGCATCAAGGACACCTGATTCCTTCCCACCAATTTTCCTTGCTTCACGTTCATTCCATCACTGCGGACACGCTTCTGAAGCCAGTAGGTCAGTCATATTTATCCTCTTTGCAAGGACAGCCTCTCTTCCCAATGGCTCTGCATATCCTTCAACATAGATGACCTTAAAGGAAACTTGCTAGGCAAAAATCTGGTATTGCCACAGTGGAAAAGAACAATATGATAGACTTGATTTCTGTCTTCTGAATTATTATATTAAAGTTTGATCAGGCAAACAAATAAATAAAATATATACTTTGGTTTTATTTATTAATTATTAGTTGTGTTAGAGCAGTGGTCTCCAAAGTCTGGTGTGTGCACCCCAGGGGGTTTTCAAGACAATCCACTGAGGTGCAGGAAGAAAATATTTTTTGCAACATTAATAAATAAATTTTTTAAAATAGTGTTTATTTAATTTTTATCTAATCTTTTTTAATTTCTGTGTTTGTGCATGTTTTATAATGTACATAATATATTAGTAAAGGAGTACATGCAGATATAAATAAATAAATATACATATATTGGGGGGGGTAAACATTTTTTTACTGATAGAGGTGTGTGTATTGGGTTTATGTGGCAAGGTTTTGGTGGGTGGGGGTGGGCTGCAAGGGTGGCTTGTGTGAGAAGCTGCCAGAAGCTGCCCCTATGTCGGACAGAGCCAGTTCCAGTCGGCTCCAAGATGGACCCGCCGCTGGCCAAAGCTGAGCCGATCAGTGACTGTGGTAGCGCCTCTGAGATAACATATTTAAGAAAGGGTAAAAAACACTGCGCATCAACAGCTGGGAGAGAGGAGTGAGAATATGTGAGAGAAACAACTCTGCAGACACCAAGGTCAGTGAAGAAGGAGGGGGAGGAGGTGCTCCAGGTGCTGGAGCAGAGATTCCCCTGCAACCCGTGGTGAAGACCATGGTGAGGCAGGCTGTCCCCCTGCAGCCCATGGAGGTCCATGGTGGAGCAGATATCCACCTGCAGCCCATGGAGGACCCCACACTTGAGCTCTGAAGGAAGCTGTGGCCCTGTGGAGAGCCCATGCTGGAGCAGGTTATCTGGCAGGACTTGTGGCCCCGTGGGGGACCCACACTGGAGCAGTCTGCTCCTGAATACTGCACCCCATGGAAAGGATCCATGCTGGAGCAGTTTGTGAAGAACTGCAGCCTGTGAGAAGGACCCACGTCGGAGAAGTTCATGGAGGACTGTCTCCCATGGGAGGGACCCCATGCTGGAGCAGGGGAACAGTGTGAGGAGGAAGTAGTGGTAGAGACAACTCGTAATGAACTGACCACAACCCCCATTCCCCATCCCACAGCGCCACTCGAAGGGAGGAGGTAGAAGAGTTGGGAGTGAGGTTGAGCCTGGGAAGAAGGGAGGGGTAAGGGAAGGTGGGTTTAGAATTGTTCTTATTTCTCATTTTCCTACTCTGATTTGATTAGCAATAAATGAAATTCATTTCCACAATTTGAGTCTGTTTTGGCCATGACGGTAATTGCTGAGTGATCTCCCTGTCCTTATCTCAACCCACAAGCCTTTCGTTGTATTTTTCTTCCCCTGTCCAGCTGAGGAGGGGGAGTGATAGAGCGGCTTGGTGAGCATCTGGCAGCCAGCCAAGGTTAAATCCACCACAGTGTGTGATCAAAAAAGTTTGGAGACCACTATGTTTGAGAATGCAAAGCGAAGGGTTTTTAGTGGATATTACAAAATTCAAAGCCACTTTGGAAACAACGTTAGCTGAGTTATGAAGAATGATCCTCGAAAGGACAGTTTTGGGTAAGCACAATTTCTTGTCAGAAAATCCTCATTCTTATGTGCTCATTTGGAGGAAGACAGAAGTTATTTACCCTTCTGAAATTATTCCAAATAACTGATTGTATCAGTCTTCAGATTCTAAAATACTGTTTACGCTTGAATAGATTGTAGACAGAATTTGCATGTTCTTCACTTACCTTTAAACATGAATAATAAGAGCTTGCTTCGTTATTAAACCTTTCCCAAGTACATGTCAGTTCATTATCCACAGATGGATAGTTATCACTGTCTTTCACTGGGTGAAGCTGAGGCCTGGAGAGGTGGTCATGCATTTAAGGTCATCTAGTCTATCGGTGACAAGGCTAAGAATAGACTATGCTGAGCTTTCTGGTCACTGGTTCCTCCTACTAGTTCCTTATGTTTAGTATGAAAATGTGGCTGTAGACTGGCATATTTTAAAGTATTTGGATTATTTACAGGCAAATTCCACTGATTTTCATTGGACTCATGATACATCTTCACTGCTAGTTGAGGGGGTAGAAGCAGTCTTTGGTTGCATGGACGAGGGTAAATTAGTTTGCATAGAACTGTGAATCACTTAGGCTAGACTGCTTCCAGAATTATAATAGGTTATTGATAACACTCTTGGATATCTGTATGCTGTACATCAGTGTGCAATGAAGACACAATCTGAGTCACTTAGATTAACAAAAATGTTTACATTCCTGGTTTGATGCCTAGACATCTACACTCCCTTGTGTTTCATTAAAAGTTATGCATTTTTATGAATTCCCAAGTGTGCTTATTTTCCTTTTTAGGTAATATAGATCTTGTGAATCTGGCATTTGGACACTAAAAAATTCCCAGTCTTTCAGTTCACCTTATTTGGGTGGCAGCTCTATGGTGAAGAATTTCCAGTAGTGTACAGCTGGGAGAGCACCACTAGCAAATTACAGCTTCTGTAGCCTTGAAATTAAAAAAGGTAGGGAGAAGGAGGAAGGAGGAAGGAGGAAGCTAATGAGGTGAGAAAATAAACATAGGTTAAAGATGTAGGGTACCATCAGTTGGAGCCCTATGATAGCTACAGGAAAATCGGCCAGACTCATTCTAAAGCAAGAGGGAAGCAGTCGAGGACCAAAGCATGCTAAAAGGTCAAACACAAACAGAAAACATTGACCAGCCACCTCCCTTTACTACTGTGTTAATACTTTTCAGAAGTCCTGTTACACAAGTCCCTGCTCAGTGGGCTGCATAATGCCATTAGTAGCTGTGTGCGATGAATAGAACTGTGGATCACACTGTATATATGAGGTTTCATGCATGCCATTCATGCTACAGCTCCTGAGTAGAAAATACAGTTTTCCCTGTGTACAAAATATTCCAGCATCAAAAGGTCAGGTACCTGTATTCATAAACTGTTCATGGGTATCTCAGAGATGCCCACTTATCGCAGCTGGTTGTCTGTCTGAGATAAGAAAGAAGAAAAGTCTATCCTATAGGATGTCAGGAATGTGAATGTAATAAAAATGTTCCCTGCTTGAAATATAACAGCCTTTTCAGCATAATTTGAATGTCTGCTGGTCATTTAAATTACCCACTGTGTGGGCTATGTGCTATTATACTGTGCAAACATAAAAGGAATATATAGTATTTGCCTTCCTTTAAAGAAATAAGGAATGCCAACCTAGCATGTTTTCATAAAATCATAATCATGTTTATTTAGGAAAATTAGTTCTTAAAATGAAGAAAAAGTTAAAAAAATACCACTTATACAAGGTAGTTATACCCTTTTCTATGCCACTGTTACTGTGCCATAGGTTATTAACATGCAACAACATGGCTTTGTTTAAAGCATTACAGGCCTACAAAGACCTGGACTGTGGTTGTGATTATGAAATTCCTTGCACAGACAACCAACTAGGCACTTGCTAAATCAAAACTTGAGTCCTGTGAACATTTCTCTAGAGTAAAGATGGTAGAATTGGATACAAGAAGGTGTATGACTTGTGGTTATAAGCTCTGGGTCATTTAGAGATGCAGTCTCCAAAGTGAGGTGTGCGCACCCCAGGGGGTGCACAAGACAATCCATTGGGGTGCAGGAAGAAAATATTAGAATTTCTATTTATTTTTTATCTAAAAAAATAAGAAAGAAATTAAGTTTTACTAATATTTAATATACAGATTGACACTGGCGCCCTCACTCGGTTCATATATTAGACAGTCATGTGTCATGTACAGTATGCAAGGTATCCTGAGGGAAGAGGGAGTGTTCCACAATGCAGAGAGGTTGACAGTGGCACCCTCACTCGTTCATTTGCTTTAAGCGTATTGTGATGAATTGCAGTTTATGTGTGCCTGGTTAAGTGGATTTACTGATTATATTATCTAGTTTTACCTAAACTAACCCTCACAAAATGGACAAGTGGCTTAAAAAGATTTCTGCAAAGAAACCATGGATTGAAGATAATACTAATAATACAAGCACAAGTAAACAAGAAAATGGCAGAGCTGACACTTCTACTCATAGCACAAGCTCTTCATCAGCCACATTATGAGGTAAAAACAATGACAACCTAATCAGATCTGACAAGTTGGTCAAAAAAAATCAAAATTATCAAGAAGACTATTTGAAATATGGTTCTACATCCATTATCATCAACAATGAACCTTGCCCTAAGTGTATATTGTGCCCTGAGATATTAGCTAATGATAGTATGAAGCCATCATGATTAGCAAGACATTTAAAAACTAAGCATCCAGAACATGTACAGTTTTTTCAGCTATGTTTCAAGTCATGTGATATGCAATTGTCGTGGTTTAGCCCCAGTCGGCAACCAAGCACCACACAGCCGCTTGCTCACCCTCCCCTCCTCCAGTGGGATGGGGGAGAGAATCAGAAGGGCAAAAGTAAGAAAACTCGTGGGTTGAGATAAGAACAGTTTAATAATTGAAATAAAATAATAATAATAATGTAATGAAAAGGAAAACAACGAGAGAGAGAGAAACAAAATCCAGGGAAAAACAAGTGATGCACCTGCTCACCACCCGCCGACCGATGCCCAGCCAGTCCCCGAGCAGCGATCGCTGCCCCCCTGGCCAACTCCCCCCAATTTATATTCTAAGCATGACGTCATATGGTATGGAATAGCCCTTTGGTCAGTTTGGGTCAGCTGTCCTGGCTGCGCCCCCTCCCAGCTTCTTGTGCACCTGGCAGAGCATGGGAAGCTGAAAAAGTCCTTGACTAGGGTAAGCACTACTTAGCAACAACTAAAACATCAGTGTGTTATCAGCATTCTTCTCCTACTAAATCCAAAACACAGCACTATGCCAGCTACTAGGAAGAAAAGTAACTCTATCCCAGCCGAAACCAGGACAGCAATCCAGTACTTTACAAAATTTCTCTAAACTTAATGATAAATATTTAGAAGCCTCTGTTGAGGTTTCTTACTTAAGAGCAAAAGACAAAAAGCCACATGCCACTTGTTCACATGCCACAGTAAAAATAGCTGAAATAATACACGGAAAACAATATGGCAACAAACTAAAATGCATTCCTTTGTCAGCAAATGCCATTGGAAGACGCATAGAAAGCATTGCTGAAGATTTGAAGAAACAAGTATTAGAACCAATTACAGAGTGTAGGAGGTTTGCTATGCAGTTAGATGAAAGTACAGATGTTTCTAACACGTCTCAGTGTATTGGATTTGCTAGATTCAGTTTCAATAATGAAATGCACAAAGAACTACTTTTTCGTGAGCCACTAAAGTACAGATGCACTGGAGAAGGCATATTCTCAACAGTAAATGACTTCTTTAATGAAAACAATGCTTTATGGAAAAACCGTGTAAGTGTAACCATCGATGGAGTGGTTGCTTTGACTGGAATAAAAAAAGGATTCTGGGGTAAGTTTACAGAGGTTGATTTCACCACATGTGAAATTAATTCACTGCCTCATTCATAGGCAAGCTATTGCAGCAAAGAAGTTGGAGCCAGAAGTGGCAGGCATGATGACAGGATGTCATCAATGTGGTCAATTTTATAAAACCAAGACCTGTAAATAGTAGAATCTTTACAATACTTTGCAATGAGATGGGGTGTGACTGTGAAAATCTTTTGTACCACACAAAGGTTCGTTGGTTATCTCATGGCAAAGTGCTTAAAAGAGATGTCGAACTTAAAGATTAGATATGTGTTTTTCTTTCACAAAAAGACATTCCAAATTTGCTGACCTTTTCTGTGATTACAAGTAACTGTCAGATATTTTCAAAAAAATAAACATGCTTAATGTGTCCCTTCAAGCTAAAGGTGATGTTTTAAGACTGAGTAAGAAAGTAATTGCTTTTCGAAAGAAAGTCACGCTATGCAGAGAGCATTTTGAAAATGGATGTTTGGAAATGTTTCCCTCATTATGTGATTTTGTTGCCAAAAACAATGCAAGTGTGTCATCTATAAAAACTCTCATATCTGTACACTTAAAAAACTTGGAAACAGAATTTTCTAGCCTGTTTAAAAATCTTCCAAACAAAGAGTTTCAGTGGATTTGGAACCCATTTGTCAAAAATATAAAAACGCAATACCTTCCCATTAGCTTGCAAGAACAACTGATGGACATAAAGGAAGATGGAAATTTACTAGCTGAATTTCAACAAAAACCTTTGCATAATTGGTGGATGGGATGATTGAAAAATGAATATCATGATTTTGTAAGTGCAGCCAACAATGCACTTCTTCCATTTGTAGCTACATATCTTTGTGAGGTATCTTTTCCAGCTATTAACAGCCATTAAAACCAAGTATTGAAAAAAACATAACTTAGAACCAGACCTCCACCATAAAGCACCTCTTACTGCACTGGCCTTATTGTTCCTTTGTCTCAGTGTTTCCTGCCCTTTCTTAAATATGTTTTCACAAAGGCACCACAAACTCCTCTGATTGGCTCAGCTTTGGCCTGCAGTGGCCAGCTAGAGACAGCTAGAACTGGTTGTGACTGGCATAGGGCAGTCCCTGACCTCCTCCCACAGTAACCCCTGCAGCTCCCCCCAGCTACCAAAACCCTGCAATTTATACCCAATACAGAAGTCCATTAACTATCTCTAAGCAATAGAGAAGCTGTTTGATTCTTCCCATAGCTTATATTTCATTGCAAGAGGCATGTTTGCCGAGATTCACATGCTTCTTTAAAAATACCTTGATTTCAGTGAACTTTCCAAGGATTACCAGTGAATCTGGCAACTGTAGCATTTTCCCTGGGCAGAGACTGGCACTTCCAAAGGCCAGAAGCTCCCAGGTGGAGCTGCAAAGTCCAGTTCAAGGCTGGAGGTTCATTTCTATAGCAGTGAATGTAAGTTTACAATCTGTTACTTCATTTAATCAAAATTTTTACCTTTGCATGCCTGCTTGGTTTGGAAAGCTTGACTAAATGCACTATCACAGCTTCTTTTTTCCATTGCTTTCAGGTGTGTTCTCAGGTTGATTGAGTTATTACTACTTTACAGAACATCAGCATGACCTTCTGATCTTCACTCATTACAAAGTAACCCACAACACAACAACCAAGTCCCTCAGTAAACCCATCTTGACAAAGGATTATCTGGACATTTTCAAAGTTCTCCTTCCCCAATGATTCCAATAATCTTACATAAAAAAAAGAAGAAGAAATATTAGTCCATTTTTCAGTGTCAAAAAATACTAATTATAGTATTAGAAGTCTTGAAGACCTTGACACAGTGCCAGCAGCCAGAAGGCTCTGATATTGCTCTTATTCCACACAGATGTACTTGGAGAGCAGCATAAGCAGAGCAGATTGAAAGTTTTCCCTCCCAGCCTATTGATCTACTTTCCAGGATACAAACTTTATGTTGATTATGGACAGCCTGCATAATCCCTAAAGTTTTGTACAAATGACATAATTCTTTTCACAATAGAACTAGGACCAGACTTTCAGTATCAATGAGACTAGCTATAACTTCCACTGGCTTAAAAAAAAATCAGTTTTTAAAATTTCCACTGTGTATACACCCAAACAAAGGCACTGACACAATCTTAGAAATCTGTCAGATAAATGAATGTTTAACCAGGAGCACACTGGAAAAACTGAATTTGAACCAAAAAAGCACAGAAATTTAGTGCTGGAAATGGTATATTATTGATATTTCCTTGGTCTGTGCTATGTGATAGCATGGTATACCTGTGCTGGGTTAACCTTGGCCTGCTGGCCGATGCCCACCAAGCCACTCTCTCATTCCCCATCCTCAACAGGACAGGGGGAGAAAATAAGATGGAAAAGCTCATGGGCTGAGATGAAGACAGGGACATCACTTACCAGTTACCATCATGGGCAAAACAGACTCGACTTGGGGAAGATTAATTTAATTTATTGCCAATTAAAAATAGAGTAGGATAGTGAGAAACAAAGACAAAGCTAAAAACATCTTCCCCCCACACACTTCCTTCTTCCCAGACTCAACTTCACTCCTTTGTTCCTGACTCTACTACCTCCTTCCCCCCTGCCCAAAGTGGCACAGGGGAGATGGGGTATGGGGGTTGTGGTCAGTTCATAACACTTCATCTCTGCTGCTCCTTCTTCCTCACGCTGTTGCCCTGCTCCAGTGTGGAGACCCTCCCATGGCATACACTCCTTCACGAACTGTTCCAACATGGGTCCTTCCCACGGGCTGCAGTTCTTCAAGAATTGCTCCAGCATGGGTCCTT
This sequence comes from Balaeniceps rex, assembly GCA_013401315.1. NCBI lineage: Eukaryota > Metazoa > Chordata > Aves > Pelecaniformes > Balaenicipitidae > Balaeniceps > Balaeniceps rex. The sequence continues at coordinate 12,841 of VYZW01006661.1, forward strand.
TCCATGGGGTACAGTCCTTCAGGAAAAGATTGCTCCAGCGTGGGTCCCCCATGGGGTCACAGGTCCTGCCAGAAAATCTGCTCCTGTGTGGGCTTCTCTCCATGGGCCACAGTTCCTGCCAGGAGCCTGCTTCTGCGTGAGCTCTCAATGGGCTGCAGCTTCCTTCAGGGCATATCCACCTGCTGCGATGTGGTCCTCCATGGGCTGCAGGTGGACAACCTGAGTCACCATGGTCTCCTCCATGGGCTGCAGGAAAATCTCTACTCCAGCACCTGAAGCACCTCCTCCTCCTTCTTCTTCTCTGACCTTGGGGTCTGCAGGGTTGTTTCACATTTTTCCCACTCTTCTCTCTCACATCTGCTGTGCAGCGTTTTTTACCCTTTCTTAAGTATGTTATCACAGAGACACTACCAACATCACTGATTGGCTCATTTTTGGCCAGCGGTTGGTCCATTTTGGAGCCAGCTGGAATTGGCTCTGTCCAACATGGGGGCAGCCCTTGGTCTCTTCTCACAGAGGCCATCCCTGCAGCCCCCTTGCTACCAAAACCTTGCCATGTAAACCCAATACATTGGTAAACAGTTATCTTTATTATAAATATTTCTCCAATGCCTCCTGATGACTCTAAAGTGATGTGTTTAGTAGAAATTCAGACTGGAAGATGTAGTCTAAAGGAATTTGCTTTAAATAAGTGAATTGCACCGTACTTTTCTAATATATAGAAATTCCTCTGTTGCCCATAAAGATCATTGTAAGGTATAATGACCTTGTTTCTTGTTAAAAAAAAGAAAATTAAAACATGATATTTTTTGTTATTTGGAATACCTGGTCTGTTTGTTGGAATTTTTCTGTTGTCATTAATACTAAAGTACTATGCAAAGACATAGTAATAATATACTACAGCAATATGTTGATGAACGTTCCTGAAAGTTCGACAGAAGTAATTTGAGTAGCCTCTAAAAATGATATAATAAAAATCTACTAATCAACATAAGAGGGAACTGCACAGGCAGTGGAAGCAGGGACAGGTATCCTGGGAAGAGTACAGGGACGCTGCCCGGTTGTGTAGGGGTGGGGTCAGGAACGCCAAGGCGCGGCTGGAGCTGAATCTGGCGAAGGATGCGAAGAATAGCAAGAAGGGCTTCTACAGG
>VYZW01006662.1:12026-25986 GCA_013401315.1 Balaeniceps rex
ACATAAACTTAAAAATAAGTTACACATTTATTCGTTTCATGTATTTGGGTGGTAAGTGTTATCATCTCTAAATGAAAATCATAATATCCAATTTATGCAATCCAAGATGATTCTACAATAAGTGTGATGATTAGAAATGTTTAATTACTTCCAAGGAAGTAAGTGGAAATGGAATGGAATCCTAAATCTCTGTTAGGAGAATCCAGCGAAGGAAACGGTAGAATAGCAGGAAAAACAATGTAGAATTATGTGTGTTAACTTGTTAAAATCTGAGAAACAGAATAGACTTAAGTTCACTAAGAATTTAGATTCATGATTGAAGTGGAAAATAATGAAGAAAAAAAAATACAGGCACAGAGCAAACACAGCCAAATAGAATCATAGAATCATAGAACCATAGAATGGTTTGGGTTGGAAAGGACCTTTAAAGATCATCTAGTCCAACGCCCCTGCTGTGGACATCTTTCACTAGATCATATTGTGCAAAGACATCCAACCTGACCTTGAACGCTTCCAGGGATGGGGCATCTAAAACTTCTCTGTGCAACCTGTTCCAGTGCCTCACCACCCTCAGCGAAAAAGAAGTTCTTCCTTATGTACAATTTAAATCTACTCTCTCTCAGTTCAAAGCCGTTGCCCCTTCTCCTGTAACTACAGGCCCTGGTAAAAAGTCTCTCTCCATCTTCTTATAAGTCCCCTTTATACATTGAAAGGCTGCAATAAGGTCTCCCCAGAGCCTTCTCTTCTCCAGACTGAACAACCTCAACTCTCTCAGCCTTTCTTCATATGGGAGGTGTTCCATCCCTCTGATCATTTTTGTGGCCCTCCTTTGGACCCACTCCAGCAGGCCCATGTGATACAATTGGGTTTCTGGGCTGCAAGCACACACTGAAATAAATACGGCCAAAACAAATTCCCAATGCCAATAATCCAGGTTACTCTAGTTTTGATACTATGTTTCCTTATGGAAAGCTATCAGATCACTTTAAAAATCCCTGTAAATCAGGCAAACTAAACCCAGAAAAAATTATAACAAAGACATGATGAGAACAGTTTCAGTCTTAAAATTCCTAATGTGCATCAGAGTCTTATTAGCATGAATCTAATTATCTATTTTCTTCATTCACCAAGGTTTCAGGTTATTAGTCCAAAGTCAGGAAATCGAGTATCTGTCTCCATAATGGATGTCACAATCATATCAAAATCCATCCAAAGAGTTTGGACATGTCAGTACAGAAATGATAATGGAGCCTGGTAGGAAGCTGTAATCATCATCATTTGTATGACAAAATTCATCTTTCCCAAATCCATAAAGGTACATCTGTACCATTAGGCACGTATAAGCTCTTTATACTGCAATCATAAAATAATGAAACTGACATTTTTCTTACTTGAGATTTCAATGCTTGAAGCTGAGTTTCATAATTCTGAGCCATTTCATATTTAGTTTTCTGTAAGTCTTCCAGTTTCTGTCGAAGTAGTCCCACCTACAGTTAGAATAAGCATTCAAATTTACTTTTTCTGAAGTGTTCCAAAATATGTCATTTTTGGACTAGTCAGTTGAAACTTTGAAAGAAGGCTGTTGCTTAAAAGATAGGTATTAAAAATACATATTAATTCAGTAACTTAATAATAAACTGGATACCACAAACCCAGATTGTATCAACATCAAGTTAGGGATGTTACAGTAAAAAATCTCATTGTATGCTTACGTTATGATTTAATGATAATACTGTATGACTCTCTGTCTTGAAAGACCATTTAATGAAAGCACTTCTGACCCAACTATATGAATGAACTGCTCTGCTCCACTGTGAAAATTTTGCTTGAATGGCTTATATAATCATATAGATGACTTTCAACTACATATGTAAAATTATCAGGAGACACTGTAGACTCATTTCAGTTCCCTAAGTACAGTGCCATTTGAGATATCTTGAATTATCTGAGAGTTTCACAGAGATGTGAGAAATATGACAAAGAGCACATGCGACACCTATGTTTTTCTGGAGGGGCAGCTGCAAACTAGGAGGAATATGATGAAATATTTCAGATGCCATCTCTGTACAGGCAAATAAATTGATGCTTTAAGGATTGGCTAGCTGAATTATTTTCTTGGCTTCTCTGACTGCAGTGAGTAAGGGCAAGTTCCTAATTGCTCATTAGGGAGAGTTATTTCATTTTCAAAACTGCCACTGGCAGTTTAGACACCTAGCTCACACAAGGATGCCCACGTGTAAACACCTAAATTCAGACGTCTCGAACTAGAACTGAACGCTGTGCTAGGATTTACTGATGCTTCTGAATGAATATTCAGCAGACAAGACTGTGAAGTACGGACAACATCAGGTAGACAGAGGTTTTCAGTTTGACAAGCATGTCTGAGTGGTAATACAATTTGAATCTTCACTATTAATAATAAAATTACCATACAAAGACAGTATATCATGTAAAATGATAAAAATCAGGTATAAACAGGAATTACAAAGACATAATTTTGTGAAACTTTTTGAGCTGTACATTTCCACGTAAAATTTCTGATGAAACTAGAAGTGTTGGCATTTAGAAAAAACATCAAATTATCTCTTTATAGCTAAACTGAGAATATTTAATTTAGACTTTAGGGAAATAGAAGAAATATGAGACTTTCTATGACATTTTTACAATCACTTTTCAGAACAGGAGCACACTTTAAAACAAAACACTAAGGATAATTAGTGACCTTTAAAGGGTGTTTGGTATTTTCACATGATAGAACAAACAGGTCTCCTTACAGAGCATTTAAAGCATGCTATTAACTAACTCCCAGAATAAATACTTTCTTTATAGAATGTGATATTCTTAAATACCTCTTGACCTTTTTGATCCAGTTTGCTTTGGGCACTTGCTAATTCTTTATCCTGGATATCCATCTTTGCTTCTAAAGCTTTCATCTTCCTTTCCCATTGCATTTTTTTGCTGTTTAACATGATGTCAATTTGATGCACTAATTCCTGAAGTTCAGCTTCACATGGAGAAGCTCTAATAATATAAAAAAAAGAGATTTATTTTTTTCAAATAAAGAATAAGGGAGAAAACAAATTTTTATTTACATTGCTAAGATTTTATTTTAATTGTGATGGAAATAACCACTTTTCAACATCAGAAAGAGAGAAATGGGAAAGCTAAATGATGCCTTCAAGTGTAGGTGGAATCTCACTTCATCTATCTTAAGTTTGACTGAAGTCAGAATCAGAGTATTTAGCATATTCTGGACTTTTTGCCTAGCTTAAATGCTGTTTGATATCCTCTCACTCTTCCAGGGATGAAATGTCAAATGAGCATAAGTTGAGTTGAAATTATCCAGACCCAAACCTCAATGGAGAAGAGTAGGAGAAGGTGAATATTCAAGCTGCTTATGGGCACAGGACTTCCCACTAAGGGCACATAATGATGGAAGCAGAGTTTGTTGGAATAAGTTATTACACAGCTGGCTAGAAAGCTAGCCACAATTCTTAATTGCTAGTTCAACTTTTACACTCTGTTTTCCCATTCTCTCTGTGGAAAACGGACTTAAATAACAAGGCAACTTGTATAATAATAGTAAGTTTTAATTCTACTAGGAAGCACAGAAGTGAGTGCATTTTGAAAAAGGATTTGTCTTCAGGGGACTGTGTGCTGGATTTTATAGAGATTTGTACAATATCTGCAGCATAAACATTAGATTTTTTCTGAAACTTCTGAGGTTAAATTTGGAATACATCCCTTACACTATGACTTCATTGTCAGTAATAGACAATGTTTTACACTGTTGCTTTATGAATATGATGTGTCCTAAGTAAAAAAATAATGATATATGGTTAATTTATGGTATATTAGAAGGGCCATCAGAAACTGAAAGCAGTCAAAGTTGCCCTCTTAGCTGTCCTCTTATACAGCCCCTTATATAGGAGCAGTATATTAATCTAAAAAAATGAAACTTTGTCTGGACAGTGTCAAACAATGTTTAAATCAGCTGGTGTACACCATTTAGCAGATATATACAAAGTATCTGAACTTTAGTATGTAGATTTCTTTATTCCATATCCATTCCAACTTTGTATTTGATGATGAACATAAGAAAAATTTGAAATAAGAAAGATATAGAAAATTTGGCTGTGGATACATTTTTATGCAAGCAATTGCATAATTCTTTCTACACTCTAAAACTTTTTATTTGTAGAAATGACTATTTCACATCAAAATTATACAGTCCTTCTAGTGTATATGAGATTTTTTTCCTCAAGTATTTTGGAGAGTTTATTGCCCAGTTAACCTCGATTGTTTTATGAACTGACAGCTTCTCTCAATCTGTAAATTTACAGCTGGCATTTCAGATTTGCAATGATTTATTTAAAATTCAGAATCTTTCTAGAACTCATGAATCTTTTCAACTTTCAGTGAAACATTCCAGTTAGAAAAAAAAATTATATCATAATTAAATAAAACTGTTTATTGAAATGTTCCCGAACATTTTATTTTCCTGACTTACTGCCTCTTATCCACTTAACCTAGGATTCTAGGGTTTGGGAAAAAGATAAAGGAGACGATGTACACTCCTGCCTAATTCCTCCCCATAAAATGAAGAAGGGGAATTTTATTCCATTAACACTCAGAGCTACTTTTGGACTGTTACAAAGAAGAGTTAGCTATTGAACTAATTGCTTAACTATGTATATGAGCCCATACATTTTCTATAAAACCTAATTTTCATTGAGTCATATGGAAAAAAAAATCAGACTGTTTTCTATCACTATGATTAATTACACATCATCAAAAAAACCCTGCCATTTGTCAATCATTAAAGACTTCAATTTGATCTCAGTTTAAAGTCAGATATGAGATCAGAGTTAGTTAAGACAGTATTTTTGATAAAAGCCTTTAGCAGACTTACTCACCACTGTAATGCTTGCTTCGTTTCATTTATTGACATAAAATTATTCTTATCAACTTCATTTTTTTCTGAAAATACCACAACTTCCAAGCATTTTTTATATGTTCAGAGCTCACAGGATGTTGGATGTAGTTATTTTTATACTAAGTACCAAAAGGGGCATGTATCTCACTGGAATGAAGGAAAATCTTTCACTGGCTGTTTTTAGGCAGTGAAATAATGCGTTGAATTTTTAATCTTTTGAGGAGTAGCATCTCTTTCATTTCTCTTTCTGTAAACATTTACTTTCCACGCAATTTTTTTAGTAGCATCTGTTATCTGCATATGCTGTTCTCATATGAGTTAACTGTTGATAAACTTTTCTACTTCTTTTCCACTCCTTTTTTAGAGCTTTTTTTATACCTTTCTTGTTTCCTGTTCTAGTTTTAATTGCCTTACATTTTTTTTCTAAATAAGACATTTTATTTATAAAGTACCCTAATATACAGCTTTATTACTTTCTTTAGAAGACATCCTTTTATCTTATCTTTATCACAGATTGGAATGTATTGAAAGGTGTCATCTTTAGTTGTTGTAAGCTTACCTGGGCCATGAAAAAAAATTCTCCTTTAAAGTCTTCAAATTATTCTTTTCAATGGTATGACCTGATCATTGTGAAAATTTCTGCATTTTTCCCTCTGCAACTATTTAGAGATTAGCGTATCCAATTACTGCCATATCTAAATGAAGGTACAAATAAAACCAATATTGTTTCTCCACTGTCAACTCTCCCTTATCTCAACCAGTTACACTGTTAGTAAACTGTCAGTGGCACACCTGCTTGCTCTTCACTTTTTTCATCTGTCACAGTGACTATTAATTGTACAACTGAAGTTTAATCTGCATTTATTTTCCATTTCCTCATACTGTTGCATAATTTTCAAGTGTCTTCTTTCTTCTTTTGATTAGAAGCCTATATTGAATTTCCTGTAGATAAAACCAGCAATTGTATTCTTTCGTAAATTTGTTAACTATCCCTCCTGATATCTAAACTGATGCAAAAAATGTATTGTAACCTATCACTTTTCATGATAATAAATTTAGCCTTCTGATAAACAAGTTTCTTCACTTAAAATAATCTAAGAATGCTGTGACATTGTTTTGAATTATGACATGTTCCATTTTCCTTTTAATAATATTATTTATCTCACTGACATTTTCCTCAAAAGTAAAAGTGATAGCCAATGGTTAAAATTTAATTGGTTCTTTAATTTATAAAAATTTAAAACTATGTATTCTCTTGACTGTTGATGGTACACACCTCTGTGTGCATGTCTGCGGCACATAAAGTGCCTTTATGATCGCTAATCAGTTTGCAGTCATTCTCATATCTCTAAGGCATGATGGTTTGTTAAAATGAGCATAGCTATTTCCTTAAAATGAGCATAGCTATTATTTTATGAAATAAATGTCATAGAGACAGTCACACAGAGACAAAAGATGGTGCAGCATCTGAATAATGTAGCAGCAACCTACAAAAGGGTTAATGATAAAAAGCACAGCAGTATGCCTGCATCCGTTCCATCCTAGGAAGTGTTGGAGAGGATTTCATTACCCAAAATTAGCACAAAATGTCACTTTGTGTCATGAACATTACAATCTGGTGTATGTTTTTGGGGGACATTGCTACCAAGAATGTGCCAAGCAATTAGGAACTCTACTTTCACTGAACTGCATTTAACCAAACACAAGCTGAGCCATGCACTCAGAGGTAATATCCCTATTGCCAGTGAGCCTTCAACTGCTAAGCGTGGTGCCAGCGCATCACTGAAGAACAGTAAGCTATCTAACATGCTCCTCTTATGTAAATGACTGTGCAAACCAAGCCTTAATGTCAGCAGATGCTTTTACTCCTGGTAGTTGATACCACCATCTTGTGTGAATGCTAGCATGTGAATGCTAGCATGAAAATGCTTCCTTTCTTTTCTGGTCATTTTTCACATCCCAGCTCTTCAGCCAACTCTCCAAGTGCCTGCTCTCCCAGTGCCCATGCAGACATATTGAGGTCCCCTGTCTGTAGGTTGTGCTCTGGGTCAAGCGCTGGTCCCACACAAAAAGAGTTCCTTAACATGGATATGTGCTTATTGAATATCTTTTTTTGGTGCTTAAATGGTACATATCCCTTGTTTTGACAATTATTACAGGAAATTGGAGCAAATTTGTTAGATTTACTATATCATAATTAAAACTCAACATGATTTTTTAAAGTAAAATTCTTTAAAACTTTTTTATAGAAGAAGAAGGGAAACATTGTGCCCATTTTTAAAAAGGGTAGAAAGGAGGACCCTGGGAATTACCAACCTGTCAGCCTCACCTCTGTGCCTGGGAAGATCATGGAACAGATCCTCCTAGAAGCAATGCTAAAGCATATGATTCGAGACAGCCAGCATGGCTTAACCAAGGGCAAGTCCTGCCTGACTAACCTGGTGGCTTTCTAGGATGGAGTGACTGCATCAGTGGACAAGGGAAAAGCAATGGATGTCATCTGTCTGGACTTCCAAAAAGCCTTCGACACGGTCCCCCACAACATCCTTCTCTCTAAATTGGAGAGATATGGATTTGATAGGTGGACTGTTCGGTGGATAAGGAACTGGTTGGATGGTCGCATCCAGAGGGTAGTGGTCCACGGCTCGATGTCCAAATGGAGACTGGTAACAAGTGGTGTTCCTCAGGGGTCCATACTGGGACCAGTGCTGTTTAATATTTTCATCAATGACATAGACAGCGAGATCGAGTGCACCCTCAGCAAGTTTGCAGATGACACCAAGCTGAGTGGTGCAGTTGACACGCCTGAGGGACGGGATGTCATCCAAAGGGACCTGGACAGGCTGGAGAGGTGGGCCTGTGCAAACCTCATGAGGTTCAACAAGGCCAAGTGCAAGGTCCTGCACCTGGGTCGGGGCAACCCCCGCTATCAATACAGGCTGGGAGATGAGGGGATTGAGAGCAGCCCTGCAGAGAAGGACTTGGGGGTACTGATGGATGAAAAGCTGGACATGAGCCAGCAGTGTGCGCTTGCAGCCCAGAAGGCCAACCGTATCCTGGGCTGCATCAAAAGAAGCGTGGCCAGCAGGTCGAGGGAGGTGATTCTGCCCCTCTACTCTGCTCTGGTGAGACCCCACCTGGAGTACTGCGTCCAGCTCTGGAGCCCTCAGCACAAGAAGGACATGGAGCTGTTGGAGCGGGTCCAGAAGAGGGCCACAAAAATGATCCGAGGGCTGGAGCACCTCTCCTATGAGGACAGGCTGAGAGAGTTGGGGTTTTTCAGCCTGGAGAAGAGAAGGCTGCGGGGAGACCTTATTGAGGCCTTTCAGTACTTCAAGGGGGCCTATAGGAAAGATGGGGACAGTCTTTTTAGTAAGGCCTGTTGTGACAGGACAAGGGGTAATGGTTTTAAACTAAAGGAGGGGAGATTTAGGCTAGATATAAGGAAGAAATTTTTTCCACTGAGGGTGGTGAAGCACTGGAACAGGTTGCCCAGAGAGGTAGTGGAGGCCCCATCCCTAGAAACCTTTAAGGTCAGGTTGGACTGGGCTCTGAGCAACCTGATCTAGTTGATGATGTCCCTGCTCACTGCAGGGGGGTTGGACTAGATGACCTCTAAAGGTCCCTTCCAACCCAAAGCATTCTATGATTCTATGATTCTGTATCAACAAATGCTTGAAACTTTAACATTATCAGTGTTAAGCTTGGAAAGGCTTTTTAAGCATACATATAAATCTTAATGCCTTTTTAATGTTAAAACTGTTAGCAATGCCATTATAATATTTAATATGAGTCACAGAATGATAATAACCAAAGTGAAAGCAAGTAGTACACTGTGATGTACATATCACAAAACAAAAATGCTCCTTCCCCAAGTCCCTGAAACTCATCTCAGAATAGCATTAATGATGCAGCAAACTTTGATCCCCTCTGGGTGGAATATAAAATGGGATTTTAAAAAACGAAGATGAAGTGATACTGCATCAGGACTACCTTTTCTATGATACTGCTATAAGGACCTGTGCCCTTCCAGCCTCATGTATTGTCAGGTGGCAACACTTCGGTGAACCACCAGCAATGACTCAGCTATCTGATTTTAGCCTTCAGAAATAGGTACTTTCGCTATTGTGTGTCACATAGATCATCTAAATACTGTTATGCAAGTGCAAATGCAACCGCTAAGCCTGGATCATCAGTTTACCCTTTCAGACCCACCATGGCTGACATCATTCTCTCTCAAGTTTCACCTATCCTTTTCAGATCATCCCACACAAGGCAAGTTCTGCAGCTGTTGCTAGAAAATTTTTGCTGAACAGTCCTTGCATCTTTCTTGAACCTAGAACCATCAATATATAAAAGGGAGCTGTTGAAGGAAAAATCCCTTCTGAAACAGCTTCTTAGTCTATCTCCACCTCCTCTGACTACTTCCTTACCTAGATCCTCCAGGTACACCTGCAGCTTTAAAAGGAAAGCTGTACCTGAAGCTGCAGATAACTGCTGCTGTTCTACTACCAGAACTACTCTGTATTATAGCTGTGGCATTACAAATAGATCTGCATAAAAATGTATTTGGCAGTTATCCCCACCTACTACCATAGAGGTGCTACTAGCTCCTGTAACTACTATTTTAGTCCCTTCAGTGTTTTGAAAAGAGTGCTAACTATCCCCCTCAGAATATGGCCAATCGTATGGTATCACAATCATGAGAATTTATTTTGACCCCTGAATGTGGAATGTGGAAAACAAAAATCTTTTGTTTAATATGCTATCAGGAAAACAAACACACAAAGAACAAGTTTTCCCATAAAATGAAGAAGTATGGGGTTTTTACCCATATGAATTCAGCATTCCCACTTTGCTGAATGCAAATCCATCAAATGTATTCTTCATACATGGAAGTAATGACTTGCACTTAAACAAGTGGCAGCTATTTTTTTTTGGTTGCATTTACTTTGAAACAGCTAAAACACTTAAAGGCATCTAATTTTTAAAGTGATGTAGGCAAGCTCTTAGTCTTCTTTTATTCTATTTCCATATTGGTGAAAATAGAGATGATTCATACTCTGCTGTCATTAATAACTATTTATCTTCATGTAAAATCTAGATGTTTCCAAATTCAGACAAACCAAAATCCAGATAATAAGTTTTACCAACTCCAGGCCTTTATCACAAATGATTTTTGCACTAGTTAGACCTTTCTAGCTCTATTTATCCGCCTTTTGCTTTGGAGTTCTGCACAGATCTGTATTTTTCTGATTGTTTCCTAGTAGACATAGAAAGAATACTACTGTCCATACACTTTAGAATAAAGTTGTAATTTAGAAACTGGCATTTTAAGACACGTTTGGTTCTGTCGTCGTTTAGCCCCAGTCGGCAACCAAGCACCACACAGCCACTCACTCACCCTTCCCCCCTGGTGGGATGGGGGAGAGAATCGGAAGGGAAAAAGTAAGAAAACCCACGGGTTGAGATAAGAACAGTTTAATAATTGAAATAAAATAATAATAATAATAATAGTAATAGTAGTAGTAATAATAATAATAATAATTGTTGTAATGAAAAGGAGAACGAGAGAGACAAACAAAACCCAGGGAAAAGAAAACAAGTGATGCAACCGCTCACCACCCACACACCGACACCCAGCCAGTCCCCGAGCAGCGATCGCTGCCCCCCGGCTAACTCCCCTCGGCTTATATACTGAGCATGACGCCATATGGTATGGAATAGCCCTTTGGTCAATTGGGATCAACTATCTTGGGCTGTGCCCCCTCCCAACTTCTTGTGCACCTGGCAGAGCATGGGAAGCTGAAAAAGAAAGTCCTTGACTAGCCTAAGCACTACTTAGCAACAACTAAAACATCAGTGTGTTATCAGCATTCTTCTCATACTAAATCCAAAACACAGCACTATGCCAGCTACTAGGAAGAAAATTAACTCTAACCCGGCCAAAACCAGGACAGGTTCATAATTATTACTTAGGTTTATTCTCATAATTATTACTTAGGTTTGCTGACAAATAGCAAAATATGTATGACCGTATTTATGCAAACACAAGCAAAACCTATGCAGAACAATGTTAACAAAGATTTCCATCTTAGTACATTCATTAGTTTTTGATCCTTAACCCAGCCTCTAGAGCCAATATTAATTCCTTTTCTCTTCTTAAAACTTGCTTTAAAAATAGCAAATATATAAACCAGTTGTCCATTAGAATCTTCTACCCCAAAGTTCCATCATATGAACTACAACTAATTTATTTAACAGTTTTCAGCCATACAGAACCATACACATCTGTGGATGGATAATATGTGATTCATGAGTTCTTACAGCTGGGATGTAATAGTCGTGATTTCTGCCACCATTATTCAGCCATCTTCCCAGATTTTAAAGCTATTTGTATTATTTCTGGAAAACTGTCAGCACAGACTGGAACAAATGTCTCCTGTCATTGGATGTATATTCTAAACTACTCTTCCAGATTCTTTGTAGAGTTAATGGAAGTAAATAGCTACCTAGAATACCTGGTTTATGATGGGACAAATCACTCTCTAGATTCATCTGCAATGGCCTGAAATTTCACATGTCGATTACAACAAAGGCCAGGCAGGATCTGAACTATTGAAATAAACTTCTGATTTGTTAAAAAAGTGTCCAAAGAATAGCAATATTTTGATTTTTTTTAAATACAAGTTTTTATACGACCATATTTACCAGTCATATCAAAGCCAAAAAAAAGGCCCACATTGTTCAGAATATAATATTTTAATGCAGCAATTTTTTTTCTATCATGAAAAGTGCACACATTATTCTTCAGTACAACAGAGCACACTTTCAAATCCTATTAAAACTTTATTGGGCCAGAATATCTGTGTTTCTGTTATTTTAAGAAATACTTTTACACTTAATATGCATCATATTACCTTGAACTGCTTCTTGGTAATAATGATAAAAGAAACTGTTTTGTATGAAAACTAGGTAATAAGTTTATTTAAAAATGATGATAGATAAATATTCTATTTAGCTCATTATATGGGGAAGTACTTGTTATATTGCTGTGTTCCTTGGGCAGGCTGGATGGGATGAGGTCCTACATCAAATCTCAGCCATGTTTACACTTCTTTAGAAAGATTTTGTGCTGTACTAATATTTTTTTAGATTAACACTAAAAGAACTAAACTTGGATTATGTCAAAAAAAGATGACTGTGTTGTGATGAAAAGTGCACTTAATGCTTGGTAAGAACAATTGTGGTTATTAGCAGTGCTAAGACTTTAGCAATTAATAGTCTTGTTTTTAAGATTTTTGAATGTCTGAAGAGCTGTGATATGTAAGTTTATACTGCTGTAGCCTAGCAACTTCAACTATTTTTTAAAAAAGTTTAAAATAACATTTCTTAACATTTTAATATAACCCCAAATAGCTTTCATTTTTTCCCCTTTTGTTCAGGTATGAAGATTTAAAAAATTTAAATAACTAACAGAAACAGTCAGTAGATTATTAGCTAAAGCAATAAGATGTGTTGTCTTAATTATCAGTAACCTCTCCAGTTTGCATAGAAAGCAGCAGAAGAAATTGAGAAAGAATCACGTTTCCTTCTAAAATCATTAATATTTTGTGTTTCACATTTTTAATAAACCCACATAATTGAATTCCATTATATATTCAACTCTCAGACAGTAAGTCATTACTTACTTAGCGACAGCTTGTTCCTGAAACACTTCTAAGTCCTGCTCCATATTACTGATTGTCGTTTTAACCTGTTGAAACAACAAAAATCAAATAATTCACGTTCTTAAATGCATGCATTTACACAGTCCAGTAGCGTATACTGGATAAGTTCTATGCTTTCCTTTCAATTTCTGTAATTCTCCCATTGCAAACAACAGGGGCAGGGAATGTAGCTCTAATTACAGGCTGGAATATGCAAGACGAAAACTTCTGGTGTAAACTCAGCAGCTCTCGCACTTGGTGTAGCACTGAGATTACTAGAGGTGGTGCTAGCTTGAGGGTAGCCCTGGATTTCCATGAGGAACAGTTTGTTTTGGATCATTCCCTGTTGTGTGATATCAATGATTTGCCAAGACACTCTAAACCACATAAACATAAATTTGTCATAGATCCATGGCTGCATTCATCAACCATTTCTCATACCTTCACACACCCTAATTAACCTATACCCAGGCTGTAATTGCTCTCAAACTCAATTTTGGACTCCTATTGACTATTCACTCCCTTCCTTAGCAGATGCGGTGCTGGGACACACAGCCCTCAAGCACCTCAGCAGAAAGATCAGTCAACAAGACTGTTGCTGGGACCAGTCCAGTTCTGTGGGTCCAGCAGGACACAAGGACATGGGGCAAGCCTGGCTGCGTGCAGGAACAGGAACCACCCACATTATGGGTGACAGGGTGGCATGAAACAGCCCTAATTCCCCGTAGGGGTGAGCAGTGGGGCTCTCCAGGGCATGGGTACCAGTACATACAGATGTGTGGACACCGTCACATGGCACTGCAGCCTTGGTCCCACAGGGACCAGGCACCTGAGGTGACACTGCCACAGCACCACCACCCTTAGCTCCACAGGGGACCGGCACCTGAGGTGACACTGCCACAGGAGCAGTCGTGGGTCTAACAGGGACCGCACCTGAGGTGACACTGCCACAGCACACCACCCTTGACTCCGTAGGAGACCGGCACCTGAGGTGACACAGGCACCGGGGCAGCGGTACCGCGGCCGCCCCCTCCCCGACCGTTACCTGCCGCGCTCCCCCCGTCGCTCCTTTCGCACCCGAAGTCGCTGTGGTGGCGGCATGCGTTCCGCAGCCCGGCCACCCCCGCCCTCCCATCCCGCCCCAGCTCCCGCCNGTCGCCGCGGTAACGCGAAGGGCGGCAGGGCGAGGCGGGAAGGCGGGCGGCCGGCTGGGCGGCCGGGGCCGCGGGGCGGGGCGGGACGGCCACCGGGGCAAGGCAGGCGGTGGGACAAGGGGCGAGGCTGCGGCGGTAGCCCGAGGGGCGGACACCGGCTC
>VYZW01006662.1:26065-39277 GCA_013401315.1 Balaeniceps rex
GCGGGGCTGGGGCAGAGCCTGGCGGGCTCGGGCGTGACAGGGCTGTCGCTGCTTTCTGAGGGGGCAAGGAGGGTGCGGAGGCCCCGCGGGGCCGCCACGGAGCTGCCGTGGCGCAGGGGGAGCGGCGCGGGCATGGCGGTGCCACTCGTGTCTTCTGCAGGGCCCTGTAGCCTCCGGTAGCCGCCCATCGATTTGAAGGAAGCTGGGGTGAATTTCACTTCAGGCAGTATCACACGGGATAAAGAACATTTACTTTTGCTTTAATATAATTTAAGAAATCAGTAGGCAGGGTGGGTTTTTTTTTCTTCTTTTTTTTTTTTCCTTTAAAACGCTGTTATTACTACATAATGAAAAGGCTGAGCATTACGCTTTTCTTTCTGAATGACTAGCTATGCTTTTGTAAAATGGCTTCAAATAATTTTCAGATTATTGTGCAAACGACCTAGATTTAGATGACACTTCTCTTCACATTTCTGTGGACTTCAGTCTGTCTTATTCAACAACAAAACACTCTAAGAATCACAGCTATTTCAACTTTTTACAGTAATAATTTGTGCTTCCAAACTCAGGGTTTATAGATCTTTTCAAACGCCAGGGAATCTTTCTAGCAGAACAGTACAATTCACTTTTTATTTATTGTCCTGAAATTGCATGGAGCATTTTTGGGAGCTGCTAGTCTATTTATGTACACTGAATTTTGAGCTTTTGCTTTGTTTTGCTTGGACCGTTTACTTAAATTAGCCGAGTGAACTGCATTTTTAATATCAGTTCTAAGGAATAATCTATTTCATTTGTTTCCTACCTACTGTGCTAAGGCAGATGGTTTTCATGTCAGCAGAAATACTGTTTCAAGCTATGAATTGTGAAAAATATTTTTTGAAATGAAAGATTAAAATAAAATTATATGCAGAGTTTCAGGAAAGTTCCTGATGAAGTTTGCTTACTCACTCTAGAAAATAACTGACAATTTTCCTTTGTAGTTTTCTTAAAGATTGCTAAAACTGTTTTTATTTTTGCTTTACACTTTTTTCATGGCTGTATTTCATGTCAGGAATATCCCAGGAACACTTCAGATCTTTATTTGTCAGGCAGCATCAGGAACAGCTGCTGGGCGAGGGCAGGCAAGCCCAGAGCTGAGGGTAATGGTGAGGTGCAGAGCAGTGCCCTCCCCAACACAGCGCAGTCCCACAGCACGCAGCCAGAAGAGCAGAGTGGGGACAGGGATGGTGACCGGGGTCCTCCACAGCCAAGGGATGGCCAGACAAGCCCGCAGCAATGGGCAGGTCCGTGGTGACTCTGGAAGGCAAGTCAGCAAAATCAGGAGCAGCGAGGTGCAGTGCTGAGCACAGGCACAGCTACAGCGTTGCTTGGGCAGGGCCCAGGGCCATGGCCCTGAGCTAAAGTGCTGCTCCTGAGCTGAGGGCACAGGCCCCCAACATAGCATCTCACAGCTCTGCCTTGTAGCAGCCTTGACCCCAGGTTACGGCTGCACCGTGTCAGAGCTGACCTTGAGGACAGGCAGCCAAACTCTTGGGGAAGAGGGGAGGAGGTTGCGGGACCTTTTGCTGCACTCAGGGCCCTGAAAACATTTTCTTCATTACACCTCCGTAATTACACTTTTCTTCATTATTTACTTACTGTAATAGAATTAATGTAAGAAATCACACTGAAACATTTGATTTTTGATACCTGAAATGTTTCAAGTATAATTTCTTCTAATTGAAATACCGTTTTAAAATTTTTTTTAAAAAAATAGTGAAATTTAGGATGATTTATTTTAAGTAGTTAAATTTAGGATGATTTAAAGTATTCTGTAGTAGGAATAATTTTTAATGTAACTGCCAGCAAGTTTCCGTTTGTTTATCTGGAGCAACTGAAGTGAACTTTTCAGCCATATTCCCAGTGCATATATTTTAATTTCCTCCCTGTCTCATCGTCTCTCAGAGGTAATCAGTTATTCAGAAATTTAACTTCCATCTGTCATGCCCAAATAGAATTGGGGGGGGACTTAAAAACATACAGAAAAATAACTTTAAAATTAGATATTGACATTTTCAAAGCTTTTTAGAAGGACAATTCCCACTGCCATTAGCCAGAGTTGTGTTTTTTTAACTCCCTGATGTGCCTTTATATATCTCATTCACTATATTCAAAAAATCCCATATCAAATTGTTGACATTTTCTCTTTGCTTTTGCTCATCCACATCATCTCTTGACTACAGCTTGTCTTATGAGACCCAAAACTTTTACTTGTTGACTTCAAAGAACATGCTTTACACATACTTTATGACAGCCAGCAAAAAAAAGGAAATGACTTTCAAATCAGTTTATAGATTAAAATTAATGGAAAGCTATAATCACATTTCTGCAGAAAAAAAAGAGGTAGATCAAGGCGGGGACACAACAGGGTATGACCAAATGTCAAACACGACAAGGTACAACATTGATATTTGTATAAAACCAAGGGGAATTAGCTAGGAAGACACTGTCACAGCTAGCTGGTAACAAGAGAGTATAGGGAAAGCCAAGTAATGATCCAGGAGGTATAATGTTCTATACCTTCAACAGCATGCCCCTTGCTCAGCCTGGTCCTGGGATGCATGCACCAAGGTGAGATTAACAGCTCCAGCAGGAAAACTGGAAGAAGTAGTGTAAAGAGAAATGTTGATCTTTCAATATCTGCAACTCTGAATTTCTTTTTTATGTCACGTTGCAACACATTATTGACAGGTATCCTGTCACCAACAGAGTACATGCCACAGTCGTTCCTGTTTTGGAGAGAACCATGGAAAGAGTCTTGTCGTACAAGATGTCTTTTGTCATTGTGGGCTTTACATGAAGTTGTCGAGCTCTTGTCAATAATATTTGTGACGCACAAAGCTATTTTAACAGACTTTGCTGAAAGAGAGGAAACATTAATTCTGTTAACAAACCCATTCAACCACCAAATTGTAATGTGAGATTTTAAAGAAGTCCTAAGTAAAGCAAAATGCTTTTAGTCTAATAATCATTCTGAGAATTTGGTACATTTCTAATAATATACAATTCAATACAGCATATTTCCAGAGCAGAATAAAAGAAATGGTGTTAAGGGAGTAGCATAATTGCATTGTAATTTATGTGATAAATGATTATATATCTACTGGTTATCCTTCCTAGATATTCGTCACTTGAATTCTTCAAGATGTGTTATTTTTGTAGTGTAATATGTAATGGTAGGTAAAAGCTAAGTGCATTTGTGTATTTAACTTTAAATACAGTTTTTATTTACAGGACATATTCACGCCTTACCTTGCAATCTCAGATGACAAATCTGATTGAACATTTTGTTGCAGTACGCTCAGTGTAGCTCTCATAAGAAACACGCTCATTTCTTTAGCGTAGAAATCACATGGGTGTAGTGATATTTATGTGATGGATTCATAGGAGCTCTATAATAGTTTAATAATTGCATTCTGTGTGTTAGTTTGGATGTTTATGAACATACCAACTTAATTTACAGAAGCTCTGTTAGAAGTGACAGACAGAAAGGAAAAGGAATAGTTCAGTATAAGCCATCCATCAACAAATATGCAGAAGTCAATGAGAGACAATAAAACCTATGAAAAAATCCCTAAGACATAAGCAATAAGAGAAGAATGACATTTTAAAAAGAACCTTTGCAAGAGGTATTTCCATTTGTGAAAATTAGACAGGCATAAAATCTGCCTGAGGATTCTGAAGGTGCCTAACTAATTTACTGGCAGGAGGTGACAAATCCTGACATAATACAGACATAGAGGCAGAGTGCTGTTTCTAAATATTTTTTTTCTAGTTTAAACTGAAAACTACTCTTTTCTTAAGCAGCTTATGAGATCACCGTAGGGAAGAACAGAAAGAGCTTGGATTTGCCAGGTAAATGGATTGATAAGTCATACTGTAGGCTGGGACCTAGTCTAAAAGTGGAGAATTGTAAGAATTTATCCTGTAATAGGAAGCATGAAAATTAAGGGTAGTGCTCTGAGAGAATGCAGAAAGGGGATAAAAGTGCCATTAGGCCTGTTGCGGTGACAATTACAAGTTAATCTTTCTGTGTCATTCTTTAATGATGACAAAAAATAATCATAGAATCATAGACTCATTTAGGTTGGAAAAGACCTCTAAGATCATCAAGTCTAACCATTAACCTAACGCCACCAGGTCCACCACTAAACCATGTCCCTAAGCACCACATCTACACGTCTTTTAAATACCTCCAGGGATGGGCACTCAACCACTTCCCTGGGCAGCTTCTTCCAATACTTGACAACCCTTTCGGTGAAGAAATTTTTCTTAATATCCAATCTAAACCTCCCCTGGCGCAACTTGAGGCCATTTTTTCTTGTCCTATCGCTTGTTACTTGGGAGAAGAGACCAACACCCACCTCACTACAACCTCCTTTCAGGTAGTTGTAGAGAGCGATAAGGTCTCCCCTCCTTTTCTCCAGGCTAAACAGTCTTCAGTTCCTCAGCCGCTCCTCATAAGACTTGTGCTTATAGACCCTTCATCAGCTTTGTTGCCCTTCTCTGGACATACTCCAGCACCTCAGTGTCTTGTAGTGAAGGGCCCAAAACTGAACACAGTATTGGAGGTGCGGCCTCACCAGTGCCGAGTACAGGGAGACGATCACTTTCCTAGTCCTGCTGGCCACACTATTCCTGATACAAGCCAGGATGCTATTGGCCTTCTTGGCCACCTAGGCACACTGCCGGCTCATGTCCAGCCAGCGGTCGACCAACACCCCCAGGTCCTTTTCTGCTGGGCAGCTTTCCAGCCGCTCTTCCCCAAGCCTGTAGTGTTGCATGGGGTTGTTGTGACCCAAGTACAGGACCTGGCACTCAGCCTTGTTGAATCTCATCTATCTAATGCTAGATAATGTATGCACAAAAGAAAAATATTTTTTTTAAAGCTTTCTGCTTATGTTTTTCTGGAAACTCATAATAAATTTTAGCATTACTGCAACATCTTTTAGCATGGCATAGTCTTTCTTTTGTAGCTATTGCTACTGCAGCATAAAAATAATACTTTATAGTTTAGCAGCACAGGGATGGTTTCTAGTGCTCTATAGACAAGAATATTTATTGGTTAACTTGTTTTTACTTATAAAATGAAATAGTTTCTTGTCTGTGATCTTATCTGCAATTAAAAAAAGAGAAAAGACTGTTAAACTTCATATTGTGCATTTCATCTGTTGCTATATATTGTGCCACAGTTGCTTCAGTTGCTATATTGTGCCACACTGACATAAGGATTTATTAAAAATTATTCTAGTTAAAACAGGCAAGTTATAGAAAAATATAAGCTCTCTAAAGTATAAATTTGAGTTTGTACTGTCTGAAGGGATTACAGGAAACAAACTGTGCATTTTGTTTCATCTTTAAATTATTTTATGATATCTTTACAATTTTAGTTTTCAATGGCATGAAATGTGATAAGGATTGTAGAAGCTGCTTTTGGTCACATTTAAGTTTGACAGCCGAAAGGTGGATAATTGGAACTTTTGTAACCTTGCATAGATTTAAGATTTACTTTTTTGATTCAAGCACATTAAGTGAGTATTATGTTGAAATAACTTGTAGAGAAATAATTAACAGTGCTGACATTTAAGTTGTCATTCAGGGTTTCAGAGTTAGCAGTTGAGGAGATGACATGGGAGTTCACATTACTCACTTGCATAAGAATGTATTCATATAGAATGCAACACTGTATTGGCTATATTAAGATGGTATTTTCAGGTTATGCTTGGATGATAATGTACTCTGCCCTAACTAATTTTATTTCTTTTATAGTTGGGTTCACCATTTAGTTTTCTAATTATCTGAATGTCATTATTTTTAGAATTAGTTTTGAGGTACAGTGGTAGAGCAATTAAAATGTATTGCTATGTTGTCTTCTACAGAAGTTCATTATGAGGCCTGAGCTATTTGGCTTGTCTGGCAAAGTTAAGCCCCCGTTTGACTTGACTGTAAAAGGGTATTTGGTCAGTCACGTAGGGACCCAGAGGCAGGCAGATAGGGTACTGGCCATGTCACTCTCTTGCTTTTCTCTAGAAACTGAAAACTGCTTTTTAACAGTCTAACACATAACCTTCTGACCTTGAGAGTCGTCATTCTATTTAGAGTGCAAATAACAGTAACACATTTGCTTACTGTCTTTGCCTTCTGCAGGCTCTTGATCATTTACATACTCAAGGCTGAGTTTGGGCTGAGCAAATTCTGCATCTACTTGAACATCAAGTTCTGCTTAACAGTTGGCAGTTCACAGTGATGAAACTTCAGTTAGTATGAGTTCTCCTTGCAGGGCCAACTGCATTCAGATATATAACAGCAACAGCAGCAGTGGAAGCTTTGCTTCAGCTTGCTGGAAAAAGCAAAAGCAAGCAAGACTTTCCTATAGAATTTGAGCTAACAGAAATACTCGACATTTTCTAAAAGCTGAAAATGAGGGTTGGAGTGCTCTCCCACTCTTCAGCAGAGGAACCAGATGACTTCTAAGGGTGGAACCTTAATCCTTGACTTTCACTCCTAACCTGGACCCATAAGACCACATTACAACTTTATTGCAGGCATCACTAATTATTATATTGTAAGCATTATGCTGTTATCCAAAAGAGTAACTGGTCAGATATAAACCACAGTCAATTTAGTTTTTATTGAGAGTAGCTGATCAAATTAGAGGGCAAAAATGTGCAGGACCCATGGGGAAACACACAGACACACACATATATGCAAACACACACAAACACAAACGTGCACTCTGAATCTTACCCCTGTTCTGGGTGAGTAACTGGCCAGGGCAAAAGATTCTTGGAGAGGCATGGCTCTTGAAGCATCCGATCTCACAACTCAGTAGGTGCGGCAAGAATAATACTACAGCTGACTCCGACCTCTGCCCTTTCACAGCTTTGGGGCTGCTTGGCCAAGTTGCCGCTGGACATTTCTGGGGCATTAGGCAGAGTTTTCCTCAAAGCAGCTGCTCTTGCTGACCTCCCTGGCCAAACTTGGCTGAGCCCTCTTGGGTTGGGGGCTGTGTTTTTCCTCACTGGTGCGTTCAAACCTGCCGCCTTCTGCTACTTGCTGGTTCCAAACTGACCTTGACCAGGTCTCAGGGCAAAGCAATGAAGATAGCAACAGCAAAGACAGTGTGTATCCAGGGAATGGTTTTCTGATGCTACTGATATCAAAGGCTGATTTTACGTGGACATTGTCAAATTTTATGTTTTTCCCATGAATAACTGGCCAGGCTTTGAGCCAGTTTTTCAATAGCATGAGAAGGAGCATCACTGTTGAATTTCAAGAACTTCAACCTCTGATTAGCCACCTTTTCCATTGCCCTTCCTAAGAAACAGCAATTAGAGCTGTTTTTCTTTGTGTGCATACTTTAGAAGCTGATACCATTACTGTAAAGTGGTGACAAGAAAGTAGGAAAGAAGTCAGCCCTGGTTTTACTTCTGTCTCTGGCCTTTGAGCAAAGGGATTTATTTTCTGCTTCCTTCTACCTATCTGAAAAACAAGACTTGAGAAAGAAGATGGTCCTGCAGCAGTCCTCACAGACATCAGCGTGGTGTGTGAAAAACACCAGGATTAAAGGAAGAGCTGAGAAAGGCTGAGGAGGGACTAGGGAGATCAAAGAATAATGGGAATGGGAGCAGCGCTGGTGCAGACAGGGTAGATACAGAGCACAGGGGTGAAGGGAGTTGGGAGGACAGTAGTTTGCTGTAAAGTAAGAGGAATGAGATTCTGACAGTACGGGCCAAAATCACCTTTGTATATTTGGGGCTGTTTGGGATGCTAGTTGCTAGTTATACACACACCGATGCTGGGCAAACGAGGATTCAAAAGACAAATTGTATCCATAATACAACATTTATGCTTTTTGGTCCAATTTTATGATGTACCTGTGTTATGTAATTGTCGAGTGCATGCAAGCACACTGCCTTTCGTGGCTCCATTGCTGCTGGAGCAGGAAAGGATTACAGGTCAGCTGAAACAGAGGACTGAACAAGTACAAAATGGAGAATCAATCCTCCTTTCAAACTTTTGCAACAGGTATGAAGGAGAAAGTTTGAATGGTTGAATGGTTTTATTTCCAGAACTTCATTTGCTACTCTCATAACGTTCCATTAAAACCAGATGTACCGTGGACATAGGTCTGCAGAGAAGATCTTGGTTCAGTAAGAACTTATTTGTTTTCTAAATAACTAAATAACATAGTTATTTAGTAACATGAGAGCCATCATGGAATTGTTCTATAGTGATCCTTTCACAATCTTGAATATTCCTCCTTTGCCTTAAAACAATTCCAGTTCCATCTCTTTAAAATCTTCCATATCAGTCCTTTACAGCTATCTTGCACATTCTTGTTTAGGAACATTCAGATAAAAAACTACCTTTGACTAGAAATGCTGTATTCTTTATCCTCTACCATCTCAGGAAAGGCTCCACTTTTGTTCCCTTTCTGGTGCCACTTACTTTTCAAATTCAACTGTAGAATAATTAAGTTATTGACTTCAAGGGTTGTCTAATCATACGCTGTAAGCACAGGGGTTTGCATATGAGATCAGTGCCCAAAATGTCCTTGTTTAGTCTCTTGTTCTAACTGGTTTTGTATTCCTGACTAATACCTGATTGCTGCAATCTATGATTGAGTGAATATACTTTTCTTTATGAATAGCTTGTTGATGTCCTAGTATCCTCTGGGACAAAGGCAGCTGCATACATATAAGGTGATATTAGTATTTTCCATCTTATCAGAAAAAGTCCACAGCTGGGGAGATATTAAAGCAATATTTTCAGCTCTCCACATTCCCAGTAGCTTAAATTGAAAAACCAAATATAAAATTGCTGACTAAAAATAGCTTTCCTGCCTCGATTCATAGCATTATAAAGAACCTCCTGCATTACTTACTTCTCTCAAGGCCATAATGATCTTTAAAGGCCAATTCTAATGATCTTTATATCCAGGCTAGATTTTATTGACTGAAACAGTGGCAGTCTTCTGGAGATTTTCTTCAACAGGCAGGTAGAGCTCACTGGTGTAAGTATTTTTTGGGTCTTTGTCCAAGAGTTTCTTTTACTTAGTTTCACTTCTCCCACCCAAAAAAATCCTCTTCCTACATAATGTATAGACCAGTGAGATGGGGTCAGCCAGACCTACATTTCAGCAATTTTCCTGAAGCATTTCATGCTTCATGGCAAAAGCATGCACTTACGTCAATGGAACTATTCAGGAGGATAACTGATCACCTGAAGTATCAGAGGATGCTTGAAAGCAGTCAGTCTGTGTGGATTTTAGGACTACTTATATATGGTTACTGCAAAAAAAAGAAACTATGAAGGCCAAATTTATACAGTCATAACCTTTAGCAAATAGAGAAGGACAGTGGTTCTGTGAACTCATGAGTTCTGGACTGAACTCTGAACTTTGTCATAGCTTCATATGCTTTTCAGCAAACCATTTGGATTAATTTCCAGATATGGAAAATTAATATAATATTAATTATATACTCATTTGTCTATCTATCCTTTATCTTTGGCTGTTGCAGCAATGACCGTTTCCTATTTATTGTACATGCAATATTTAAGAAACAGAGTCCTGGCTTGGTTAGCAAGTCCTCCCATTACATCCAATAATTCTCTTGGCTGGGATTCAATAACTCAGTGGCCATTACATTAATTATTCATATACATTCTTCATTCACAGATTGCTCTTCTTACTCACTTCAGCAAAAGTAGTTTAATAAAAGTTCATCTTGCCTGATAGAGAAAGATAAATCTAAGCCAAACTAACATTTCTGTTAATATGCTGTAATGAAAAGGTGTTCTACGTTCTCATCCTGTTTTCCAGTGTGGCTCAACAAATTTCATTGATCATTTTACAAAATGACTGCTAGAGGTGTATTGAAATCAGAGGAATTGCATTCAGATTATCAGAATCAGTGGGATATTGGAAATTTTTATATGGCCTTTACCACATCTGGAAATTAGGTTTTTAATATGCTTTTCAATTTCTTTATTTAAATAATAGTTTATTGTGTAGAAACACTCTATTTAGTTCTTTGTTGCAGTTTAGCATCTTTGTGCTAAAAAGCAGCCAGTTTCGACCATTTAAGATTAAGCTGCTTTGATGGTTCTTGTTATAGATTGTAAAGGGTTTTTCCCACAGAGTTTTCTGCTGGAAAAATTCCACAGATCAAAGCATCAACTGACATGCTGATAAAGATTTTTTTGTGTTCTCCTTGCATTTTTTCAAACCTTGGGGAAAAAAAGCTTGTGTTCTTTTGAGGTGTTGAATTCTTTATCAGTGCATAGAGAGTAACCATATTTGCAAATTTACAGTATGCTTTCCGAAAAGATTCACAACATTGCTCTCCTTAAGATTTGGGAAGTGAATGTTACTCTATTTTTTAAGAGTACTCCCAAGACACATGGCTAGTCATCTGTTACTGCCACATGGAGCCAAATCTGCGAACATTTCTGTTTCTGCCTCCTGCATCTTTTCAGGGTCTAGTAGGTTATTTTTCACAGTTATAAAACTTGACGTGTTGTTCTACAAATGGTGGATTTGGAGATCTTCTATCACTTTTAGTGTGTACTCAGGCTTATAATTCTGCATCCTTCTCACTGTCTGGAAAGCCAGTTATTGTTGTTATATGTTTGGTATGTGCATAGTTTGTCTAATGTATAGTGTGCATAGTTGGTGTAACACAGAGTGAAGTGCCCTAAGGTGAAATCTTTGAATCAAGAAGAGGATTTTACTCAACTGTATTTGAGAAAAATCCTAAAGGAATCACTGGCCAATTGATAATACATTATTTCCTTACTAAGCGGTTCCCTGTTACAACTCCCTTTTTGTTACCTTTCATTTTGCACATATAACCCCTGTACTACTAGCTTCAGTAAAGACAGATTGCCTGTTGCTCCTAACAGTTTTTTCCCAAGCCTTATCATCCTTTGTACCTCAATAATACCTTGCAATGAGATACATGAAAAAATAATTTTGTAGCTGTTTAACTTACACAAAGCCAAGCACAGATTTTAAAACTATTTTATAGTTCTTTGGAGCCAATTGTGTGAGAATTTTTTATTTCAGTCATGTCAGGTTCAATTGCATTATTTTTATTTCATTAAATATCTTTTCTATAGCAGTAGGTTCTGGGCGCCAAGTTGTATTCTAGACATTTTAACAAGTTACTGTCTAGCATCTGGTTCATAGATCGCAGCTCTTTCATAGTAATTTCACATTTTTGTGTTCTTGATATGCAACAAATGGGAAGTAATTTAAGCTGGTTTAGCCCTCAATTAAGGAAGCTTCTGGTAAGAGATTCCTCCCATAGAAATTTTATAATTTAAGAAGATGAATCATAGAATCATAGAATCATAGGATAGTTTGGGTTGGAAGGGACCTTTAAAGGTCATCTAGTCCAACCCCCCTGCAATGAGCAGGGACATCTTCAACTAGATGAAGACGAAGAACAAAGGAGGAAAAAAAGAGATTGCAGTGATAATAAGCTTGCTGTATATTCCATGATTTTTCCACTGTCCTTTTGAATCATAGAATCATAGAATCATTTGGTTGGAAAAGACCTTTAAGATCATCGAGTCCAACCGTACCTGTCCACTACTAAACCATGTCCCTAAGTGCCTCGTCTACCCATCTTTTAAATACCTCCAGAGATGCTGACTCCACCACCTCTCTGGGCAGCCTGTTCCAGTACTTGACAATCCTCTCCATGAAGAAGTTTTTCATAATATCTAATCTAAACCTCCCTCGCACAACTTGAGGCCATTTCCTTTTGTCCTATCACTTGCTACTTGGGAGAAGAGACCGACACCCACCTCGCTACAACCTCCTTTCAGGTAGTTGTAGAGGGCGATAAGGTCTCCTCTCAGCCTCCTCTTCTCCAGGCTAAACAACCCCAGGTCCCTCAGCCGCTCCTCATTAGACTTGTTCTTGAACCCAAGGTAAATGATATGTAGGAAGTAAAGAAGGATACAGACAAACTATGTGCAAGTTTTTCGCTTACATTGTATCAATTTCATAATATATGTATTGCATAAAAATATGTTTTGGTACATATATGTGTTAAGGTACCTTTAAAGCTACAATTAACATAAATACCTAGATGTCATTTAGGTATGCAACAGATTCCTCAAAATCTGGTTTAAAAATAATGCTTCTTTTCTATTATTCTAGGTCAAATGAAGTTAATCAAAGTCTCAAGACCATAAAGGTCTACATAGTGGTCTACATAGTAGTCTACAGCTGAAATTTCTGACTTTCTGTCCCTTGACAGTCCAGAAGAGACAAGGGTTTCTGGGCCCAATTCATCACTTCCTAATGTATAAATCTAAAACGAGGTTGATGAAACTTGCCTTCAGAGTCCCTATTTCTGTCCAGTAACTATAAAGGGAAGTTAGGATGCCTAGTTCACGTATAAAACTGTATATTATATGTCTAAAGCTAAGTGAACTGAATCTTAAACTCAGGAAACACTTTTCACATCAATGTGATACTTTCCACCATCTAAAGTAATTAGAATAGCAGCAAATACTGCACAGGCAGTTTGAATGTATAGTCCTATTACTTAATGTGACATTCCTTTCTTTAAAAATACTGCTGCTAATGAAATGATATAGGGAAGCTTGTCAAAACAATGTCTCAGGAAGAGAAAAATGTGACTTAATAGAATTTTGATTCCTTGACTTGCTGTTTTTTTTTTTTAAAGACTGCTTTTTGAATACAGTTTTGAATGCAGGGGAACAGGAAGCGATAAGTACTTAATCCCAGCTTGAAAAGTAACCTTGTAACATTTCTAAGAGTAAGTTATTCAAGTATTGTTTACTTGGTTTAACTGTAGAAGACTGTAACCTCTCAGAGGACCCCAAAGCCAGATGATTATTGACATTTTATTTCTACACATTTCCTTTTGAGATCTACACATCATGCAACTGATGCTATGTGGAGTAAGTGTGTTGCACTGATCACACAACAGGCTCGAATAGGAAACTCCAGTCGCCCAGGAATCTTAGAAGTGATCATGGACTGGCCAGAAGGCAAAGATTTTGGAATATCACCAGAGGAGGAGGTGACGTGCTGAGGAGGCCCCACTGTATAATAAACTGCCAGAAAATGAGAAGCAATATGCCCTGTTCACTGATGGGTCCTGTCATATTGTGGGAAAGCATCGGAGG
>VYZW01006664.1:7456-22432 GCA_013401315.1 Balaeniceps rex
CTCTCTGTGCTGGTTTATCCACCATGAACATGTCTGTTCCCTCCCAGATTCTGTATTTAATGCAGATTAATGATCTACAAGTATTTTTGCCTGTACCTGATGATTTCAGGTGCTTCACAAGGAGTGGATTATGAGAGGATTATGCTTATGATCTTGCATAAAACTGCAGCTAGTGAAGCATGGTGAAAATAACACAAGAATTCTGGTTAAACTGAAAACTGAATTCACCTTTTTCCTAAAATAACTGAGTTTTATTCATTTGTTTGCCAGTCGAATCCAAACAGATCGGCTAACTTCAATNCGCTAAGCAAGCATTAATCCTGGTAATAAGTGAGTTCTCTTGCTTCACAGGCTAAGTTAATTTCTAGATCAGATCCCAGATCTGAAAGCAGTGTAGCTTCCCATTTTCTAAAAGAAAGGTCACCAAAGTCCTGTGACTTTATGACTGTTGGGAGGGCATGATTTTGCCATTGATTATGCACATGTAAAGTGCTGCTGGCCTGTTTCAGCAACACCTGAAAACAAACTGAAACGAAAATGTCTGGTCTACCAGCAGAAGCCACACAACAAAGTATGTTTCCCTCTGGCTAGTGTTAAGATTCCTAAGGGCCCTGCCACAAATTGCTTACCAGCCCTCCACTGAATATCTACAGAAGAGGACTGAATTAGGTTTGCCTGTTGAGAAGCCATGTCAGGCAAACTCTGGCTGTGTATACTAGTAAACTAAACAGACTCAGGACACAGAGGGAAAATTGTCCCATGGTTTCATTGTTCCCATGTTTCCTGGCCTGGATTCAACCTACAATAAGTAACACTTTCCCAGGCAATAGCATGGTCTGGGGGATAGCTTAAGCCAGGGATTGGTGCAATAGGCTGTCTGGATAACTCTCTCATGCTTCGGGAGTAAGGAGGGCAGTTTAGCTGTATAGATGGAAGCTGTGCCACTTTACCTCAGGGATGAGGAACTGGTCTAATACAGTTTACCTACCAGTGTAGGTAGAGCCTACTGGTTCCCTACCACAGATTTTTGACTTCCATTTTGAGAGGTGACCTCCTTCTTCCTCATGTGCCTTGCCCAGGCCTAGTCTGCTTGATGGTCATCCTAGAAAGACCTCAGATATTGCCCAGTGTAGATATTAATACTAAGCAACATCTGAGAAGGACACCTAGCATACCACCTGTCTGTTCCTCATCCCCTCACATGGATCAAGCAAATCACTGCAGTGAGCTGTAATTGGCAGGGTTGGAATAAAATCAAAATAGCTGCCATAGTGAGAATACATTTCTGTCCCAGAGTACAGATGTATACAATGTCTACTTGACTTAATTGTATCTGAGATATAGCATACTGAGATCTGAGTCCTATGGCTGGCATAGTGTTGGACCCAAAGATCTCAAAAATTAATCTGAACAGATTTGAAGAAAAGGCATCGAGCTGTTATGGGCAGCCGTAAAACAGTCTTTTTTCCAAGCATATGCCAAACAGAGAATATTTGAAGGCTTTTTAGACTTTTTGTGCTGGCTTGACAGCTTTGGCTGACCACCATTGGCAGACAACACAACACAGGTGGTATAACCATTGATACTGGTGTTGGTTTTTGTTGCAGAAAAATGTCAAGGAACGATTCAAGGAAGCATTCAAGGTCAGGTTGGACAGGGCTCTGATGATGTCCCTGCTCACTGCAGGGGGGTTGGACTAGATGACCTCTAAAGGTCCCTTCCAACCCAAAGCATTCTATGATTCTATGATTCATTCTATGATCACTATGAACCTGAAGCCAGTTGGCCCATTTGGAACATCACAGCAACACAACGTTCTCTTCCTGTGTAGTTAATCTTCTCTAAGCCACAAAATAAACCNTTCTATGATCAGCAGCACAGCAGTAACACTGGTTCTTTCTCTTTTCAGTTATGGTACTGTCCTTGCGTGAAAGATAACGCAACTACCAGTTGGCCACCCCACTGCTGGCAAAACATATGGAAAGCTTTTCTTTCACCTTGGCTTCCATCGAAGGGGTTAATTTGTGTGCTTCTCTTTCACTCTCTGCCCAGCTGCCATTTTTTCAGAAAACTGGGAATTTTTCATCTTTGAGCCTTCTTTGCTTTCAAATTTGTTTGAAATTCACAATCAGATTCAGAAGTTATTAAGGTGGAGGAGTGACAGACAAGACAGGGCATGTAAGCCTTGCTTTGTTAGGAAAACAAACTAAAAATATCTGTTAGATTTAAAGGGTAATGTTATTATTGTAAATAATTTTCCTTTAAACTCCTAAACCAGTAATATCCAAAGCAGTGCTTTTAAAAAGAAAATTACAGATAATTGTTGTACTTATTGTATTTTCTTCATTTTCCAGGTCCACCTCTCCCTCCATCATATTTCAGCCACTTTATTAATAGCATAAAGGTAATTATATCCCATTTGTGTTTGAGCTCTGTTAAGCTTTTTTTAAAGTGTACTTTACTATAAATTAAGCAAAAAACCGTACAGCATGGTGAAATATACAAAACAGATAAAAGCATCAGCAATTACAAATGATATTAATTTCTTAAACTCCAGCTGCATAGACAAGTTTATTACAAGTATAGAGATAGTAGATTCTTTATAAGAATACTTTTGAAAAAACTTTATTACTGAGGCTTTTTACCTTCCCAGTGGCATTAAAGTGAGTCATAATTCACTGTTACCTAACATAAGTTAGTATAAATTATCTGCCATAAATGAATGCTTTTGTTTCCATGCCAGCTCAGGTAAGACACATCCATTACCTAAAGGGCTTCTAGAAAAATTTAGCAACAATTAACACATGGGGTGGGGGGGGAATCATTTCTGTGTAATACTATTTATCTTTTAATCACACTGAATAAAATAAGTTAAAGTGATGGAAACTCCATTTCCTGGAATCTCTTACAAGACATTCTATGGGTATACTACCCGTACCTTGATGTGTTTCGTCTCTCTCTGTTCCATTATTCTGCTGACTGCTTCAAGTGACAAAAATGAATACCAGTGCAATATTATTTTAAATGTTTTTAATTGAACAAGGCTCTTTATCAGCAGAAGATCTGAAAAAAATTGAATCAAGTTATCATTTAATGATGCCACCAAAAGCAGTGTACTGTCAGTTTCCTTGAAGGACTCTTAGTGCCATCTGGTTTTCAGATTTTGTTTCTGCTTGGCTGAGTGCACCTAAGTTATTCCTGTGACATGAAGTGCCCCATGCATCCATGGCAGAGCTGATACGGCTTCTTTAATCTTATAGTGTCTGTAGCTTTACAGCTTTAGCTACAAAGAACTCATTTTTGATCTAGTCCTTCATCTCTGCAAAACGGCATGCTATACAGAAAGCTTTATAGTCCTGTTTACTGGGAAACTCAAAAGAAGAAGTCAGAGGAGGAGCTATACATAGCCATCTCTGCTGGCTTTCTGCAGCTACCGGCCATTCTTGCTTTGCCCTTTGCCTCTTCTATTCACAGGTTTATTTCTCAGAAAGGTGAAAAAAAGTAGACCAAAAAGAGTTGAAGGAAAAAAAACAGCAGGCAAACAGAAGGAAATAATGTGAGGAGGAACCTACAATTGCTGTGGCTCATTTTGCACAGAGAGATAATGACCTAATATTTAAACCCCTCTTCTTACCTATCACTCCGTTCCTCAAGCTAACTGATAATCAACAATGAAGGTCAGGAGAAAAGATGCAGTTCAAAGTGTCAGCAATTTTGTGTGGTGTCTCTTCTGTTATCCTGGTACACGCCCCTGCCCTTCTCTCTCATCCTATGCATAGCAATCTTCACTTTGCCACATACTTTTAAATATCTGTCCATTCCTTGTCAATCTTGCTTTGCTTTTTCCTTGATGAAGGAGAAAAGTGGAAAGCCAGGCTTTTATGCTTCCTCTGACTTTCTCTTTGCCTCCAGCTACAGCACAGAACAAGGTTTTGCTGGGTAGAATAGCAGGAAACAGCAGTAGAGGCATTTTCTCTGCCTCCACCTAACCCCACCTCCCCTAGCCCATGCACTGAGAGTGCCTTGCAGCCTCAACAGAGAAAGCATTCCTTTTCATTCCATATCTCTGAAGAAGGAACTGATGTCAAAAAGATTTTAAGCAGATGTTTTTCTTTATTAAGCTCAGAGATTTCATGTAACTTTAAAAGTGCATAGAGTTCTGATCTCACTTCAGCTCAATGGTTTAAAATATATTCTCTTTAAAGGGTGAAAAAGGAGACAACGGAGTCACTGGTGTAAAAGGAGAAAAAGGAGAACCAAATGGAGGTTTTTTTCTGACAGGACCTCCTGGACCACCTGGAAGACCAGGATTAGTTGTAAGTCACGCAAGTTGTAGAATAGGAATATTTGTGCGTATCCATTGTTTTAATTTAGAAGGCACTAAAAAGAGACAAACATCAAGATGATGCTAAGAACTATATAAAAACTCATATGCTGTCCATTAGGTGAATACGAGAGAGTTGCATTAGGAGTAAACACAGACACTTTAGTGTTGTGCATAGAATTAATTTGCTATGAAAAATTGATGTAATGTTATGCTCAGCTGCCTAATACAACTACATCACTATGTAGATTTATGCTATTAATAGCATTACAAATCAAGGCAGTATATATAACTTGTGACACTACTACTTATATCCCCATAAAGGCCAAAATAGGCTATATAAAGTTAGACAGAGGCTGACTTGAAAATTATTGGCCATCTAAATAATTAATCTTATTTTCTATTCCAGTAATCCAAAAACATGAATGAAAAGTCCAGTGTGTACCTCTCTGGATCATTCCTATAAAATTCAGCCACTGTGTAATCTCTACCTAGTTGTTTTATCTTCTGGTAATTGCCACCATAGCTGCTTTGGAATCAAATGCACTAATTCCTTGGAAACTAGTTTATCCCTGGGATCTGGCAACAAACGTGTGCATTGGATTTCCCTATTGTCATGGTCTGTGCCAAGGAGCATGAACGGATGGGTCACAGCTGAGGACAAAGTATTAGGTTAGCAAGCCCACCTTCAAAAATCCCCCTGGCACTATTCCACGTTACTGAGAAACATCTCCCTGTTTAGAAACTGTTCCACTGGCAAGAAGGAGTTGGATGGCACATCTGAGATCCATCAGCAGCTGAGCTCTCCTAGTCCAGGGTCCAAAAACTGTTCCATGTGTGGAGGCCAGTTTGAGCACAGGGAGCACAAGTCCTCCTCATTCAGGCTGAGGACACACTGCTAAACGGGAAACAGAGAGAGTTGGAGCCTTTTTGATCTGTAAGACTGGCAGCTGCAGAGCTTAAGGGATATGAGCTGACATTTGATCACAGGAGGGAGAAGACAACATTCGTCATGAGACATACATCCTGCATAGACACACTTTATGTTAAAGCTTTCCACCACGTACCTTCAGACAGACTTGTATCTTATAAGCACATCAAAGTGAGTAGTGTCAGCATGAGCAGAGTTGAGATCCAGGACTTTGAGAGTGCTGTCAAAAGTTTTGCATATATCGGCTACTCAGGAATAGGTGTGAGAACTTTCAGAAAGCTTTCTGAAACTTAAATTCTTGAATTTAGTTTAGTATATGGCTAAATTTTTCATTTTCCATTAATATCCATGCCTCCTTGAAGCAAATTGTGTACAGACTCATGTCTAAACAGTGGTGTGGTGGCAGGCCTTCAGAAAATGTTGCCACCAGAGATGAAGGCCCTGCAGCAATGAAACGGATACATTCAAAGAAATACTTTTTATTGCTGATAGGGACCAAAAGGGGATTCAGTTGTCGGACCCAGAGGACCTCCGGGGTTACCTGGCCTACCTGGCTTACCAGGTTATGGAAAAGTTGGACCTCCTGGCCCACCTGGTCCACCAGGCCCACCAGGACCCCCTGCAATATATGGCTCAGGTGAGAGGGTGTGATTTTGCTTTTCACTGTATATGTGAGTGCATAGGCATGCACCCACACCGCCCCCCACACACTGCACTTCCTTTACATACCTGTTCTTCCATCTGCCCACCCACATGAAAATTCTTACTGTGGCTGCGGCTGGGAGGAAGTCTACATAACGGAGACAGGCTGCCTTGAGAGCTTTGCAAAAACTATGAAATTGAGCAATTGGCTAAATTTTGGAAGACGTTAATGTGGGCCAAGACGCTCTTCTTGTGGTGAATGGAGTTAAATCCAGTTGGCGGCTGGTCACAAGTGGTATTCCCCAGGCCTCAGTATTGGGGCCAGTTCTGTTTAATATCTCTATCTGATCTGAGCAAGGGGATCGAGTGCACCCTCAGTGAGTTTGCAGATGACACCAAGTTGGGTGGGATTGTTGATCTGCTTGAGGGTAGGAAGGCTCTACAGAGGGATCTGGACAGGCTGGATCGATGGGCTGAGGTCAGTTGTATGAGGTTCAACAACACTAAGTGCTGGGTCCTGCACTTGGGTCACAACAGCTCCATGCAATGCTACAGACTTGGGGAAGAGTGGCTGGAAAGCTGACTGGTGGAAAAGGACCTGGGGGTGTTGGTTGACAGCTGACTGAACATGAGCCAGCAGTGTGCCAGGTGGCCAAGAAGGCCAACAGCATCCTGGCTTGTATCAGAGTGTGGCCAGCAGGTCTAGGGAAGTGATCGTCTCCCTGTACTCGGCACTGGTGAGACCTCACCTCGAATACTGTGTTCAGTTTTGGGCCCCTCAGTACAAGAAAGACATTGAGTTGCTGGAGTCTGTCCAGAGAAGGGCAACGAAGGTGGTGAAGGGTCTAGAGAACAAGTCTTATGAGGAGCAGCTGAGGGACCTGGGGTTGTTTAGCCTGGAGAAGAGGAGGCTGAGGGGAGACCTTATCACTCTCTACAACTACCTGAAAGGAGGTTGTAGTGAGGTGGGTGTTGGTCTCTTTTCCCAAGTAATAAGTGGTAGGACAAGAGGGAAGGCCCTCAAGTTGTGCCATGGGAGGTTTAGATTAGATATTAGGAAAAGCTTCTTCACGGAAAGGGTTGTCAAGTGTTGGAACAGGCTGCCCAGGGAAGTGGTTGAGTCCCCATCCCTGGAGGTATTTAAAAGGCATGTAGATGTGGTGCTTAGGAACCACTTGGTTTAGTGGTAGACTTGGTAGTGTTAGGTTTACGGTTGCACTTGATTATCTTAAAGGTCTTTTCCAACCTAAATGATTCTATGATTCTCTGATATAAAGGCACTACCCACCTAGACCTAGAGTTTAGGTCTAGAATGAAACCGCTGGAGAACTGTTTCTAAAAACTAGTTGTTATGCAAATGCCAAATAGAAACAAAACTTTGGGAGGATTGGTTACTGTACCTTTAATGATTTTCAATTTATTGGATTAGAAAAGGAGTAAAATGTGCCACAAATAGCCACATCAGGGCAGGAACTTTGCAACCAAGGTGGCACTGGAGCTTCAGGTGGATTATCTCAAACTTACATCGAAGGGAATACATGGCTATAAACCGAGTTTAAGTTCAAGACATTTGTGCTTTTGACTCCTCTCAGGTCACAGGTCTGCTAGTGACAAGCCTCATACTGTTAATGTCCAGCCCTTAGACTAGGTTCTGGTGGATGGGGTCCTGGGCTCTTCTGACATTACCCAACAGGTCTGCCTGAGCAAGTGACTCTGCTCCCTCTGGAAACTGTGACCAGCATGGGAATCCAGCCAGGCAGAACCAGAGCAAAGCATTCCTTAATCTCAGCTGAAGATGGTGTACTAACAGAAAGGGAATTGTTAACTGAATAGAGAGGCTATAATGCAGATCTGTCCTGCCTAAAGTTTGGGCAGGTCTAGCTAATACAGTTCTCCATTTCTGAGAATGAACAATCAGTCTGTTTCCCCGCAAGACCTGTGCCTCCAGTATGCTAGTTTGGGGAGCAGACCTCTCTGTCTCTGTATTGGGTTTGCATCACAAGCTTTTGGTAGCAGGGGGGCTTACAGGGATGGCTTCTGTGAGAAGCTGCTAGAAGCTCCCCCTATGTCCAACAGAGCCAATGCCAGCTGGCTCCAAGACGGATTTGCTGCTGGCCAAGGACGAGCCCATCAGCAATGGTGGTAGCGCCTCTGGGATAACATATTTGAGAAGGGGGGTGGGGGGGAACTTGCGCAACTGCAGCTGGAGAGAGGAGTGAGACTATGTGAGAGGAACAACTCTGCAGACACCAAGGCCAGTGAAGAAGGAGGGGGAGGAGGTGCTCCAGGCACCGGAGCAGATTCCCCTGCAGCCCATGGTGAAGACCATGGTGAGGCAGGCTGTCCCCCTGCAGCCCATGGAGGTTAATGGCGGAGAAGATATCCACCTGCAGCCTTTGGAGGACCCCACGCTGGAGCAGGTGGATGCACCCGAAGAAGGCTGTGGCCCTGTGGGAAGCCTGCGCTGGAGCAGGTTCCTGGCAGGACCTGTGGACCCATGGAGAGAGGAGCCCACGCTGGAGCAGGTTTGCTGGCAAGACTTGTGACCCCACAGGGGACCCACACTGGAGCAGTCTGCTCCTGAAGGACTGCACCCCGTGGAAAGGACCCACACTGGAGCAGTTCATGAAGAACCTGAGGAAAGGCCTTTCCAAGCCTGTGGAAAGGATTCAGGTTGAAGTTCATGGAGGACTGTCTCCCATGGGAGGCACCCCACGCTGGAGCAGGGGAAGAGTTGTGAGGAGTCCTCCCCCTGAGGAGAAAGGAGCGACAGAGACAACATGTGATGAACTGACCGCAACCCCCGTTCCTCATCCCCCTGAGCCTCTCAGGCGGAAGGAGGTAGAGAAATCAGGAGTGAAGTTGAGCCCAGGAAGAAGGGAGGGGTGGCGGGAAGGTGTTTTAAGATTTAGTTTTTATTTCTCATTACCCTGCTCTGACTGGTAATAAATTAAACTGATTACCCCAAGTCAAGTCTGTTTTGCCCGTGATGGTAATTGCTGAGTGATCTCTCCCTGTCCTTATGTCAACCCATGAGCTTTTCATTATATTTTCTCTCCCCTGTCCAGTTGAGGAGCAGAGTGATAGAGCAGCTTTGGTGGGCACCTGGCGTGCAGCCAGAGTCAGCCCACCACAGTCTCCAATTTGTGTTCTCCAGGTATTTCTTGAACCTGGTCAGACTGGTTTATACAGCTGCCCAGGGACAAGGTGAGACTTCCAATCTGTCATCCAGTAAATATTATTAATTGAGTGTGTATCAGTAGTGTTCATCCTCTGAAGAATATTTGAGAAAGAAGAAATCCTTAATATGTTCAACATTGGAACATAGGCCTGTACCTGAATTAACCCCAATCATCATAATATGGACAGATCCTCAGCATCTATAAGGTCCATAAAGGCCTTCAGGCCTTTTCCTGTGTAATTATATTACACACTTCTGAATATTAGCTAAGAGACCCAGTCAGACAAAACAAATTATTATTAGTAGTACTCCATCCCTATACTTTCGCTTATCCTCTCTGCCATTAGTGTTCATCATCCTCCTACACGTTTTCCTCTTTGCTTTGTAAGAAGCTTCTTTAGGCAGTATGCTGATGGATGCCCATTCTACTAAATGTTATGAACACAGATGTTTATTTATTTCCTATCTTCAAGGCACAGTTACCTCTGTTAAAGCTCTTACTTACTGTAATAAGGGGCTCACATACTGTAATATGGGGAAAGAGGAATGGCTTATGTGCAGATAAATAGCTCTGAACACTTCTGAGAATTGAACCCCTTTTCCCTGCCATTGGCGTGAAAGAACTGCTCTGGAGGATCCTCGTAAATGCTTCAGAGCATAGATTCTTCAATTTGTAAAAGGTGATTTCAAGGTTCCTCCAGGTTTCACAAAAACAAACATTTTTGAACACTAGAATTTGCTTTATTGGTGCATAACTACAGCCTCCTAATTCAAGAGTTACAGATCAGTAAAAAGCAAGCTCTGGAATNTGGTAATAAATTAAACTGATTACCCCAAGTCAAGTCTGTTTTGCCCGTGATGGTAATTGCTGAGTGATCTCTCCCTGTCCTTATGTCAACCCATGAGCTTTTCATTATATTTTCTCTCCCCTGTCCAGTTGAGGAGCAGAGTGATAGAGCAGCTTTGGTGGGCACCTGGCGTGCAGCCAGAGTCAGCCCACCACAGTCTCCAATTTGTGTTCTCCAGGTATTTCTTGAACCTGGTCAGACTGGTTTATACAGCTGCCCAGGGACAAGGTGAGACTTCCAATCTGTCATCCAGTAAATATTATTAATTGAGTGTGTATCAGTAGTGTTCATCCTCTGAAGAATATTTGAGAAAGAAGAAATCCTTAATATGTTCAACATTGGAACATAGGCCTGTACCTGAATTAACCCCAATCATCATAATATGGACAGATCCTCAGCATCTATAAGGTCCATAAAGGCCTTCAGGCCTTTTCCTGTGTAATTATATTACACACTTCTGAATATTAGCTAAGAGACCCAGTCAGACAAAACAAATTATTATTAGTAGTACTCCATCCCTATACTTTCGCTTATCCTCTCTGCCATTAGTGTTCATCATCCTCCTACACGTTTTCCTCTTTGCTTTGTAAGAAGCTTCTTTAGGCAGTATGCTGATGGATGCCCATTCTACTAAATGTTATGAACACAGATGTTTATTTATTTCCTATCTTCAAGGCACAGTTACCTCTGTTAAAGCTCTTACTTACTGTAATAAGGGGCTCACATACTGTAATATGGGGAAAGAGGAATGGCTTATGTGCAGATAAATAGCTCTGAACACTTCTGAGAATTGAACCCCTTTTCCCTGCCATTGGCGTGAAAGAACTGCTCTGGAGGATCCTCGTAAATGCTTCAGAGCATAGATTCTTCAATTTGTAAAAGGTGATTTCAAGGTTCCTCCAGGTTTCACAAAAACAAACATTTTTGAACACTAGAATTTGCTTTATTGGTGCATAACTACAGCCTCCTAATTCAAGAGTTACAGATCAGTAAAAAGCAAGCTCTGGAATGCAGCAGTGCTCTCAGGGTTAGCCTTCACTGAGTCTTCAATGGTTCAAACTATATTTTAAAAATGTATCTTACAATCCTTTATTCAGACTATCAAACTACTTCAGAGTGGAAAGATACAATAAAAGAGAAGATAGTCAATACTCTTTCTTCACTGAATGTATTTGCGGGCATGGAGGGGAATCTATAGCTCCACTTTCACTGAAGATCACTGATCCTGATTCCTTTGAAAACTATGAAGGCAGAAGGTATGCTCCTTTAGCTTATCTTCTGTTACTCTCCTTCAGTCCATTTAGTTGCTGTATCCAGCAAGCTGCGGATGAGTGGATTTTGGTTATTGTGGGGAGGGCTACCAGATGTGCTCACCAAAATTTCTCCAAAGTGTGGTTTCAGAGAATATTCCTATATTCCTCCATTTCTCCTTCACTTTTGAAGAGCAATTCTGCCCATTTTGGGGATTATAGCACTATTTGCATAGCTAAGAGCAGCTGAATACCATTTTCAAGTGCCTAGCAAGGTAGGAATTGGGGAGTGGTTAGGAGCTGAACCTTGTAGTTCTTTGTGCATGTTTCATACTCCAGATTCACCAGCATTCTAGGACATGCTAGACTTCCCCATGCTTAGGTAGTTTGACAACTATCCACCAACTATTCGATCTCTTTCTTCCATGTCATACTAGCTCTCATCACGCCTTTCTGTTCCTAATCAGATTTCTTACTGAGCCTTTTATATTCCCTCCCAGCAGTGTACTAGTGTAC
Source organism: Balaeniceps rex (assembly GCA_013401315.1). NCBI lineage: Eukaryota > Metazoa > Chordata > Aves > Pelecaniformes > Balaenicipitidae > Balaeniceps > Balaeniceps rex. Next base: position 19,149 of record VYZW01006664.1, read on the forward strand.
TCTCCTGGATATCACTGGACTTGTTTTGTTGCCCCCACTTTGCGTTTCTCTTTTCCTCTACAGAGGGAGTTTCTACTTATGGTTAATACAAGATTTGCCTGCATCTCAGCTACAGAGCCCTGCTGGTACACACCATGATGCTCAGCGGGGTCTGTGTCTAGAAGCTCTTTTTTCTAAACAGCTTCAAAGTTCCATTATTATGATATGCATTTGCACAAGATGCTTCCTTTCAGTCTTCCATATCTTTCCTTCTTTCCTTCCTTAAAAGAAAGGAGTTCTTACTCCAGAAAACAGGGACTTTCAGCTCAAGGTGAAGAAATTCAGTTTTGTAGTAGAGACAGGTATTAGGTACTAGATGTTGTGGACTGCAGTCTTAGAAGTTCAAGTTCATACCACTGGAGAATTCTTTGTTGCTTTGAAACTTAAGCTGAGCTTACACTTGTGAATTTTTTATCTAAGGAAAAGTTCATTTTTGTTTACTTTCAGAGCAAAAGATATAATGACTATATGGGCAGGAGCTAAAAGTTCTTCCTCTTCCATATGCACATCATTAGCAGCTAGCAGAAGAGCATTCTGGTCAATTTAAGTGGATCTGGTTCTTCATTTGCACAGTATCTACAACAGATTGCAATCTGTCGACCTTAACCTCCCAAATAACAGAGAAAAGACTAAGTTTCACTATTGCTTTTTAAAAAATCCTTAGAATGCATTTTCTGTAGTTGGCTTGAACACAGCTATTCAGAACCTCACTATGTAAGGCCTATGGCTAATTAAAGCTCCCACTACTCCTAGACACCACCACTAAGTCCTTTCTTTATGTCACTCACCTTCTCTCTCAAAAAAGATGACCTTCAACGTGTATTGTATGCTTGTTTTATTTTAACAGCCACAATGCCTGGGCCACCAGGTCCTCCTGGAGAGCCAGGGTCACCTGCAACCAGGAATCTGGTAAGACAGCAAAATAAGGAAGTTTGCCATTGAAACCTTGTTTCAAATCTTTTGGTCGTCATTGGTAGCACTGAGAGAGGAGGGAAAGCTCCGTCCTGTATTTTTATTTATTAGAATGTTTTCTGGTTTTCTGAACCTCATAATTTTTCACCAGGGAATCCATATAGCTGGGAAAAGTGATGAGAGGAGAAGTCTGTCCATTGCCTTGTTAGTAACAACCTGTTGAAACAAATGCAAATATTGATGGCATGCTAAAGTAATGGAAAGGTGCATATTCCATGTTCAAAGCAATGTCTCTGAAAGAATGGCAACTTAACATGCTGAGATACTAGAATAACTACTGAATGCCTAGTTTCCATGAAAAAAACACTTTACATCACTGGATTAAAACCCAGTAACATAGGTAATTTGATTCTAAGAAGAAAACTGTAGATTTCCCTAGCAAATCTAAAAATTGTTGCACCAGAGAATATATATAAATGTTTCCTTTTCTTATTGCATGAATCAAATCAGAATTGTATCCCAGATATCCATGCAGTAAAAATGACAGCTAAGACTTCTGTCTTGTTAATTTCTAAATTAAGTATTTGTAGTTTCTGAAAAAAAAATATTCAAGCTAGCAGAGGGGGATCATTGCAATATTTTCCTTTTCCACACTCTCACATTATGATAGAAAAGCAAATTCGCTGGCTATCTTTGGTTATCATTTGAGAATGTGGTAATAAACAAGCAGACTTTCAGATCATCTACATCATATCAAATGAACTAACAGAATCTGTATGTAAGTTTCTTAATGCCTTGCCACCATAGTGTCATACCTCTGCTAACTGCCTTTTCTTATAGAAATTCAGGACCTGACAATGATTACAGATCAGGGGAGAAACAGACAGAGGTAATAGGTGCAATGTCCATATCTGACAAGCATCAGTTTAAGCCTTCTGATGATCTATAAAAGAGAAATTGAAAAATACTTGCTGTGTAAACTAGCGGCATCTGGAAACATAGTGAGAGGGATGGAAGAAAACACCCTTAAAGAAAGGAGATCACAACAACACTAAGAAAAATATAACAGAAGGAAATGTATCTAGAATTGTGTGTGATATTTATAAGCCTTATCAAATCTCTTCTGAACTCTGCCATTTTGACCTAGTGTGCTAAACTGTAGAGGTGCAATGATCTTCACTCTGTGTAAAATTAACTATGGGTGTAGTTCCACTATAATCCACAGAATGATGATGCTGGAATGCCAAAGTAACAAGATGTTTATCTTGCTGAAGCTTTTTGTATGAAATGATGTAAAACTGACTTTATGAGCATTTCCTGTGGAAGAAGCCTTGACATTTATGTGTTCAAATGAGACATCAGTTTAACAATTTAACTTGTAAAATGTTTTGTGTGTCTGATATAGCGTGCTTCATTTTCCTACTTGACAGGTTACAACATTGCAAAACATTGAGGGTATGCTGGAAAAAGTTCATGTTGTAGTGGAAGGTACGCTAATCTATCTGAGTGAAACCAGTGAGGTTTTTATCCGTGTTCGAAATGGATGGAGAAAATTGCAGGTACTATTGCACTACGTCCTAATCCTTTCCAACTCCCTTGGAAGTTGGGAGTTGGAACTCAAAATGGAGTTGTTGCAGATATTTTTTAGAGGGGTGGAGAAGTATGGGTGCAAAGATTCCTTTTTTTAGTTCAGAAGCTCCTGGTGATACAGTTTTGTTTGCTTTTCCTTTTGGGTTCTTTCAGCTTGGTGAGCTAATTCCTATCCCTGCTGACAGCCTTCCTCCTCCAGCCATATCAAGCCATGTAAGTACAAAATATTGGACTGTGAAAAACTGAGTCTAAATGTGCAAAACCAGGCGATACACTTGGCAGAAGTTGCAGGCAGATCCCTGCACAACATGATTTTCCCACTGAGACTTGTCAGTTCAAAATAAGCATCCTACCACTACATAAGCTTGCAAATTGGTTCACACTGGCTAGTAATCTGTTTCCATTATCTTCTGAGACTCCAAACACTACAGAGACAAAGCAGCATCTACAAAAAGCAGAACAAAGCAGGCCGCCTACAAAAAAAAAAAAACAAACAACAGTATTCTGTTTCATAACACTGAAGTCAGTCATCTCAAGCCCTGGTCCCTTTCAAGGAAACTCAGAAAACTGTTTCTGAAAAGCAGGTTTCCTTTAAAAGATTATAGTCCTGTATTCAGGGTACATCATCATCACCTGCATGTAGCTTATCGAACAGTGTGCTGAGGGTCTATTCTAAAGCCTCAATTGTTAGTTTGTACCTGACCCCATTCTGCAAGTTATTGTACCAGCCTGTATGCAAACAG
>VYZW01006665.1:4912-21568 GCA_013401315.1 Balaeniceps rex
ATAAAGTGTCATTCTACAACAAGCTTAAAGTGCCTGTAGTTCATATCAGAGCATGCAACTCTGATTTTCACAATTTTAACACTGAAAGAAATGCGTGAGGCTACAGAGGTTGAGAAGAGTGCATTTTTTCCTTCTCACACCAGCTCCAGCAGTTCTAGTATACTCTTTCTCCTGCAGTATGAGTTGCCCATGTGCATCAGATACAATCCTTTGGTACTTTGTATCGACTTTCTGATTTCCCTCACATCCAAGAAATTATTAAATGCAAGGTATTAATAGATATTCTTTCAAAATATTTTATTTATAAACATACCTGAAATATTCTCTGCATTACTTTCAACACTATCGGCTCAAGACTTTGTTACTGATGATTAAATTCAGGAAGGTGGCAGGTGTGAAAGAAAAATCAGAACAACTTTTATGGTGGGTATAAACTGGGCAGCAATTTGACTCTTAATTCCACCCCACTTGAGGGCAACAAACCACAGAGGGAAAGGGCGAGCAGTTAGCAGTTCCGGTAGTATCCCAGTCTGACTCTCTGCCGTTGCCTCATGGTCAATACTGTGATCCCAACTGACAGCTGAGGCATAGCTTTCTTTTTGTTTAATGAGCCACGATGTAATTACCTTGTATCTCTACCTATGCTTGCAGTATAGTGGCTTCTTATATTTTAAAGTTATCAGAAGGGGAATAGTTAAATAAATAAATAATTATCCCTAAACCCATCTTCCTCTTCAGAAAAGTAAAACTACAAAAATTACAATATTCCTCAAAATTTAAATCCATCTGCATTCTTATGACAAGAAAACTCTTCCAACAAGAACTTTTTTGACCGATCCTATAAGGTACACAAATTAAGTGAACTATAAAAAAATAAAAAGAAAGTAACATGAAATTGCTATTCCTGTTAAATTGCTTTTGCCTTCCTTTTGTTTCAATATGAAAAATCATTATCTTTTTAAAGGCAAAAATTGAAACTGTGTTTGTAACCATAGAAACTACCTTTAGTCACAAGTAAAACAAATTTAAAACTATACTGCATAAAGTCCAAAAATATCGCAAGCTATTAGTGTGCAAAAATGACAAAGATGAATGTAATTCTCTCTTTAAATAAACTGAGCTGGGAATGTACTCACACTCGTTAAAAGACTTGCCATATGAAGTGCAAATCCTTAATCTTTATGGAACAAAACCACAAATACCTGTCTTCTCCTTCTCACCCTCCTTCCCACTGCATGGCAGAAACACGACATTCCAAATTCATAGCATCTGGCAATTGAAAGGAGGCATCCTTCAGGTTACTCATCTTTGACACCCAGTGCTGCTTTGAATTTGATATATGTTTTTTCTGCTTCTTTAGATTATAATGAACAGTGTTTGGACACTAATGGCAGAATGTGCAAGTATTCTCTGGTAAAAAAAGTTATACAATACAAATTTTAAAAATGAATTATCTGAGTGTCGTGGAGCCAAGGTCATATCTCACAAGACCAAATAAATATTTCAAATATTGTCTTGTTTTCATTTACATTCTTCTGCCCTACAACTTCTTTCAGTTCACAATGGTCTCTTCCTTTTAAATCTTGAACAATTTGCATTTTTCTCATTTCAGTTATATAATCTTTTTCTGCAGTGATTGTGGTTTTCTATAACTTCATTTCATATTTCCTTAGTTCATGTGATTGAGCTAGTAGAAGAGATGGGAGCCAATAACAATAAGCATCAGAAAGCTTGGGAGTTTCACTTGATGCTCCTTCTTGCATGTCTAATATGTTCTCTGCCCCATCTCTGTTCTGTTTAATCTTTCTTCAAGCTCTGCTTATATGCTTACCTTGTTCTTTCATCAGTTACAATAATATACGTACACGATCCCACCACTTATCTGCTAAGTATTTCCATAACCTTCACAATTTTCCTAGCTCCATTTATCCTCTCACACTTGCCGTTCTTCAGACGTGCCACAAATACACCTTCTGCCACCCCAGTGTCTCCTTCCCAGAGGACCATTTTTTGTAGCAGGCATCCTCCAGATCACTTCAGCTCTCTGTGGGGCTCTGAAGCTCTTCTTAGGAAAGTCACAAGGGGAAGACATCTCAGGCAGAAGGAAGAAATCCCCTCTAAAACCCTCAGCTTTAGAGGCAAGAAAACTGGTTTATACTTTCCTCTACTAACTGTTAAACTACAGGAAACCATAATTTGCTAGAATGTAAACGCATATTTTTTCTTCCTCTTTCTTAACCAGCATCTTACATTTAAATGCTAGTGAAAGACAAATGGCTGTGGCTGGGAGCACTTTCCCTGAAAGGGGGCATCAACATGTGGGGAGCCAGGTTTCATCAGCCTTACCTTCCAAGCAGTAGACCTGTGCAAGAAGAGGGATGCTGTAAACCTGGAAAGAGTGCATCATCCACTTGCCCCAGCCCACCCATCCAAATTTCTCTGTAGACCACTGTGCTGCAGACTATGCTCCTTACGGAGCATTATGCATTGCCCTTGCCCATAGTCAAAGTGCTACAGTCTTGTACTGGAGAGAGTAGGATTTGTGTCATTGGCAACAAAAGGTACTTAGCCAAGCCCTTAGACAGTATATAAGCATTACATGGAAATAAAACATTGTTTCTTCTCTCCCTGAGTTTTTTTCTGTTCAGGTTTGGAGCCCACTGAGCTATGTAAGCTCCCATAGCTGTTATCCATTTCAACATTAATGGAACTAATCTTCCTCATCTATAGTTAAACAGAGAGGGATCAGCCAGGTATTAACATGATTGAAAATCTCACTAATGCTTTTTGACTGTAAACACCATTTAATGTCTTTGTGGGATAGACCTAAACGGCTACATTCAGTAGCTGAACAAGGAACACCTATGGCATTTACCTTCCAGTATTCTTTACTCCCCATGAAGTCTGAAAATTCCACTTTTGCTGCTCCAGTCACTTATTAACAGAATATAAAATGTTAACATTTTGGACAGAGATGGGAAAAGTTTGCATTTTGTCCAAATTCAGTTAAACATTTTCTCAGGAATAGCTTGAAATCTTAGAGATTACATGGGGTACCTGGACCACAGGCAGAGCAGGTGGAAAGGATGCACAGCTTTCAGAGGAACCTAAATAGGTTAGGAGGTGGAAAAGGAGGTGGAAAAGATCACTATGTACCTGTATGGAGTATTAACATAGGTGATATTTTTCCTAGATTTGCAAATGTACTATAAAATATGTGGCTCATCTCAAAACATTCATTAAATAGTTTTAACTGGGGTAGAAAGATGACTTATGTCTCAAACCTTAGGTCATTAAAAGGAAAAGAGACAGCTAGAAAAGGAGACCCTACATAAGTATAAATTCTCAGGTTTTATCTGAATTTCCAAATCATAAAAGTGGATCTACTATGCAAAAAAACCATGGGTTACTATATAGTATAAAACATAATTCATTAAAAATTTAATATTAGACACTGTATCCATTCATATTAATTGACATCATTGAAAATCAGATATTTTATTGGTTATAGTCTGACGTTAATAAGCAAATTCAGATTTTTAGATTAGATTTTGCTTTTTCCTCTTTCCTTCTGCACCTTTTCACATCAGAGCAATCACTTCTAGACCATTAATCTTTTCTCTGAATAAAAGCCAGACATCCAAGAGATAGTGATGAAACATTAATCTTAAAATGCTCAGGTGGAACATTGTACATATGCATTTTACTTCATACTAATAAGCTTAGTATGGGACAAATTGCGTGGCTTCAGAGGGCTGCTTGAGAACAGTAAGTGGTTCTTTCCCACAGCACAAATAAAGATGAGCACGGCAATGCCATAGGTGATGCAGTCTTGCCTCAGACTAACTGGCTGTGCAGCAGCAGGGAGAAGGTAGGAGGAAACAAGACAAAAACAGGAAGAAAGAGAGGAGGAGAAGGGTGAAAGCAGGCAGGCATGTAGGCAGGCCAGAGGATCCAACACTATTCATGTTTTAGGAGCAGAAGACTAGGAGGATTTTCCAGATACTCAGGCCCAGGAGAAAGGTAGCTGTTGCCCAGTCATCCACAGAGTACCTACTCTGCTTGGCACCTTGGTCCACTGTATTGCAGAGCTGAAACTTTGAAACATACCTTCTCCTGGTGAGCAAGAGAAATTCGTGTTTCTTACTGTTCTATTTTCCTAACTTTTCATTGTGTGTTGCTAAAATGAATACATAAGCATTGAGATGTCATTATATAACTACTCTTTTTGTACAATAACATGCCTGTTTTCTTTTTCTTTCATTATCCAGAGAGGCTAAAAAATTGATGAAGTGCTTTAAAGCTGTGTCATGGTTTAACCTTAGCCAGCAACTAAGCACCACACAGCTGCTCACTCACTCCCCTCACAGTAGGATGGGAGAAAGAATCAGAAGGGGAAAGTGAGAAAACTTGTGGGTGGAGATAAAGACAGTTTAATAGGTAAAGCAAACGCCATGCACGTAAGCAAAGCAAAACAAGGAATTCATTCACTATTTCCCATCGGCAGGCAGCTGTTCAGCCATCTCCAGGAAGGCAGGGCTCCATCACGCATAATGGTTACTTGGGAAGACAAACGCTGTAAGTCAGAATGTCCCCCCCTTCCCGCTTCTTCCCCCAGCTTTATATGCTGAGCATGATGTCATATGGTGTGGAATATCCCTTTGGTCAGTTGGGGTCAGCTGTCCCAGCTGTGTGCCCTCCCAACTTCTCGTGCACCCCCAGCCTGCTTACTTCAGTAAAGCCTTTGACACCGTCTCCCACAGCATTCTCCCGGAGAAACTGGCTGCCCATGGCCTAGACAGGCATACTCTGTGCCGGGTTAAAAACTGGCTGGGTGGCCAGGCCCAAAGGGTGGTGGTGAATGGAGTCAAATCCAGTTGGAGGCCGGTCACGAGTGGTGTTCCCCAGGGCTCAGTGTTGGGGCCAGTTCTGTTTAACATCTTTATCAATGACCTGGACGAGGGGATCGAGTGTACCCTCAGCAAGTTTGCAGATGACACTAAGCTGGGCATGAGTGTTGATCTGCTTGAGGGTAGGAAGGCTCTGCAGAGGGACCTGGACAGGCTGGACCAATGGGCTGTGACCAATTCTATGAGGTTCAACAAGGCCAAGTGCCGGGTCCTGCACTTGGGCCACAACAACCCCATGCAATGCTACAGGCTTGGGGATGAGTGGCTGGAAAGCTGCTTGGCAGAGAGGGATCTGGGGGTGTTGATCGACAGTCGACTGAATACGAGCCAGCAGCGTGCCCAGGCAGCCAGGAAGGCCAACGGCATCCTGGCTTGTATCAGAAATAGTGTGACCAGTAGGACCAGGGAAGTCATCCTACCCCTGTACTTGGCACTGGTGAGGTCGCACCTCGAGTACTGTGTTCAGTTTTGGGCCCCTCACTACAAGAAGGACATGAAGGTGCTGGAGCGTGTCCAGAGAAGGGCAATGAAGATGGTGAAGGGTGTGGAGAGCAAGTCTTATGAGGAGCGGCTGAGGGATCTGGGGTTGTTTAGCCTGGAGAAGAGGAGGCTGAGGGGAGACTTTATTGCTGTCTACAACTACCTGAAAGGAGGTTGTAGCGAGATGGGTGTTGGTCTCTTCTCCCAAGTAGCAAGTGATAGGACAAGAGGAAAGGGCCTCAAGTTGTGCCAGGGGAGGTTTAGATTAGATATTAGGAAAAACTTCTTCACGGAAAGGGTTGTCAAGCATTGGAACAGGCTGCCCAGGAAGTGGTGGAGTCGCCATCCCTAGAGGTATTTAAAAGATGGGTAGATGTGGTGCTTAGGGACATGGTTTAGTAGTGGACAGGTATGGTTGGACTCGATGATCTTAAAGGTCTTTTCCAACCAAAAGATTCTGTGATTCTGTGATTCTGGTGGGGTGGTATGAGAAGCAGAAAAGGTCTTGACACTGTGTAAGCACTGCTCAGCAATAACGAAAACATCCCTGTATTATCAACACTGTTTCCAACACAAATCCAAAACATAGTCCCGTACTAGCTACTGTGAAGAAAATTAACTCTATCCCAGCCAAAACCAGAACAAGTGGTCAGCCTCATCATTCAGTATTATGCCTAACTGAAAATTATCTTCTAATGGTGGATTAATCTGTTGTTCATATAACTATCTGAATTCCTAAGACACATTGGGTTTAGGGAATTTGAATTCTGAATTTGAGCATATTGTTTATGTTCCTACTGCTCTTTTTATTTGGTTTTAATTGTTGGGTTTTTTCCCTACAAAATTCTGGTTCATAAGTTTTCATAGGATCAAAATTCCACAGCTTAGTTTAAAGATAAATACAGGAAAAGTAAACATCCTCCAGCAAAAATACAATTTTGGATTTTTTTTTTCTTCTTTTCAATCTCAAAAAAGCTAACCACTCTGTCTTTCTGTTTTGCAACATTGCAATCAACCCATGCTATCAATATTACCACTTGAAAAATCAGATGAGGCAGAATACATGTGATTAGCCTGCCTGGATGTCAGCACTCTAGCGTTATCTGAGATGCCCTAAAGTCTCCAAAATATTTGCACCAGGCAAGCAAAACACCTACAGGTAATATTTCTTCTTCTACAGCAGTACCTGTAGACCAGGCAGGTGATTTTAGGGAATCTTTGGCAGCATTAGATTCCTATACACAGGAATGCACCAAGTTAAGGAAACATCCATCTCAAAGTTTATAAGATCTAGAAGTTATACGGAGATTCAAGTCAGAGCTGGACACTGCTGCCTGGCTGCAAAGAAATGATGCAAGTGTGTTGCCACTGCCTGTTCTGGAAGTTGTGCCCTCACTCATTGTTCTCAGTGACAAAAAAAAACTGATTAAAAAAATTAAAAGGAAACACTCTTGGTTTAATTTCTGTGTGAGAAAGGAAGAATTATGTTATATTTTGTTAGGCAGTGGTCAAATATGTCTCTGCCCAGAACAAGTCCTGATTTCCGAATCCTACTCACAATTTGAAGTACATTTACTTCCAGCTTTATTAGAAGAAATTGTTGGTTTCCTACTCATAGACAATTAACACTGGAAAATCAGTTTAAAAACAAAAAACAGCATGTTGGTCTCTTCTGAACTATGTGTATAGAGAACATCATTTAAATATTCATTGACAAAGTTTTATGTGTCAACCTTAGTGTTACTGATTTAATATAACACAATAGAAAGTTAACAGTAAAACAAATAAACCCAAATTGCTTAGATGAAAAGAATTTACACTGTTAATACCTTATGCAGTCTCTTATTAAAAAATGCATATAACAATGATTGAAAAGTGTGGCTTCAGGCAAGTAAATAAAAATTGCATGCTGACAATAGTGCAAGTTCGGTTTATGTTGAAAGAAATTTATATATATTTTTTGTAGTGAGGAATGGTAGTAAGACTTTCTTCTCTTCATTCCATGCACAAAAAACATGAGTTAATCAGAAAGGAAACGGTTTTGTATGCATTTTTCATGTTGATCTTCATAACCATATATCATTCAGCATTAAAACAATGGAAAGGATAGACTGGGTAAATTTTTTGCCCTCCCTGTGCCAGCATTTTTACAAATGTGCATTGCACACTGTGGATCTCCACCTTCAGATCCAATTCCTTCTGCTTCTGTGGAACACACTGGCTTCTTGTTTATTAATCTTCATGTTTGTTATATCCTGAAGAGAACTATAAAAATGTGAAAATTCTCCTACTTTGGTGTTGATCTACAGGATCTTCTGTCAGACGTCTCTTCCTTCAGCAGTGGAAAACACATCTGGAGTAGGCATGGGAGGGGCATACAAAGCACTGACACAGAAGTTTAAATTTTTATGGAGGCCATCAAGTGTTCAGATCTTGCCAGTATTACAGACTCTGACTTTAACATGGCATGTGCTTATTTCAACACCCAGTAATCCTCTCTATTCATGTCTGAAAGCAAAGGAGCCTTTTTGTAAATTTTGGAATGGCTCCGTCTGGATAACCACAAATCTTTTGTCTGTTTTCAGACGAAATATGAAGCATCTACCACTCAGAGATAATCAGAACATGTGCTATGGAAATGACTAATTAATTAATTAAATGTCACACCAAAGGTGCAATAAAAGTTGTCAGTGCTTTATATAAATAACAACCCCTAGGAATTTACAGCTGTTAAATTAGCTACAACCTTTGCTTGAATTATATAGCTCTGATCTTCAGTTTTTAATTAAGTTTTTCCTTGTGTAATAATTTTCAATATGCTTCTGTTGAATTCAAGAATCAGTTGAAATACTGTACAAAGAAAAAAATGTAATTTAAACTGGAAGATTGGGGCTACATAACTCAAACAAAGGCTATTCTTTCAAAAGTATAACGAGCCTAATCACTTGGTAAGCTGGGCTTTTTCAAAAAAATGGGTTTTAAATGCAAATTCACATACTTGGGAGTAAGGAAGACCTACAAAATTGGCAAGTACATCCTGGAATGAGTGATCCAGAGAGGTGTTGGCATCTAAATTAAAAACTATCAGAACATGGAATTTTGGGATGCTGTTCTGATAAAAGGGACAACTTAAGGCCCAGATTCATCCTTTGTAGCCTTAGGCCTTTTGTCTGTGTTATCAAAATGTAAAGTTCATCTCTGAGTCTTCATATAGGCAGTGCCAAGAGGCAGGTAGCTCCAGAGGGTGATGCAAATATTCAAGAAGTTCAGTTACCCACTGAGGGTCTCTGTCTTTACCTGTTAATTACTGAGCTCCCAGCTTCAGCACATCAGTTAAGTTGCCTAAAATGAGTCAGATGAATTTGGGCCCGTGTCTTTAACAGTGAGGCTGACCATCACCTGGGATGTCTGCCATAGACAATGGTGTAATCTTGATCTGGTATCTTCAGAGTAAGATGGGTTGGTTTCAGAAGATGCACCCAGAAACAAGTTACACATTCATAGAATCATAGAATCATAGAATCACAGAATCATAGAATGCTTTGGGTTGGAAGGGACCTTTAGAGGTCATCTAGTCCAACCCCCCTGCAGTGAGCAGGGACATCTTGAACTAGATCACATTGCTCAGAGTCCCCTCCAACTTGACCTTAAAGGTTTCTAGGGATGGGGCCTACACTACCTCTCTGGGCAACCTCTTCCAGTGCTTAACCACCCTCGTTGTAAAAAATTTCTTCCTTACATCCAGTCTAAATCTACCCTCCTTTAGTTTAAAGCCATTACCCCTTGTCCTGTCACAACAGGCCTTGCTAAAAAGNTGCTGAGGGCTCCAGAGCTGGACACAGTACTCCAGGTGAGGTCTAATGAGAGCAGAGTAGAGGTGCAGAATCACCTCCCTCGACCTGCTGGCCACGCTTCTTTTGATGCAGCCCAGGATACGGTTGGCCTTCTGGGCTGCAAGCGCACACTGTTGGCTCATGTCCAACTTTTCTTCCACCAATACCCCCAAGTCCTTCTCCGCAGGGCTGCTCTCAATCCATTCACCCCCAGCCTGTATTGATATCGGGGGTTGTCCTGACCCATGTGCAGGACCTTGCACTTGGCCTTGTTGAACCTCATGAGGTTTACACAGGCCCACCTCTCCAGCCTGTCCAGGTCACTTTGGATGACATCCCGTCCCTCAAGGACAAGTCACTGAATACACTACAGAGCTGAGGCATGTGGTATGGCCTATGGCATACAGCAGACCAAACTCTTGGTGACCTATGAAGCAGTAAAGAATGATCAGATTGGTGTGGATTTGTCAAAATCCTTTGCTTGTGCTGGCGAGTACTTTATGCACCAATCCAGTGCTCTTCTCACTACCCTGCCTCAGCAATGTCCTCTCTCCCTCATGTCAATGAAAGTTGCATATCACTTCTGAGCAACATCGAAACCTAGAAAATACCAGCTGAAAATCCGATGGTTTTACAACCGTTTTCCTTGAAAACAGGAATTTGGGCTAGAAATCTACTGTGTTAGTCTGACTGACTCCAGCCACTGCACTGATGCTGTTCATCATCTCTGCAGTGAGATGCAGCAGCTGTGTGACAGTGCACAGGACAGGGAGACAAGAACAGACCTGTTAGCAGGTTATCTCCTTTGGAAGTATTGTCCTACTGACGCTAACTTTAATGTAGTGCTAAGAAATTCGACCAAGCACTCCTTCTTATTTAGCTTTTTACATTACCTTAGTTTAGATCCACATTAGATCCTCTGGTGAGACCTCACCTGGAGTACTGTGTCCAGCTCTGGAGCCCTCAGCATAAGAAGGACATGGACCTGTTGGAGCAGGTCCAGAAGAGGGCCACAAAAATGATCCAAAGGGCTGGACCACCTCTCCTATGAGGACAGGCTGAGAGAGTTGGGGTTGTTCAGCCCAGAGAAGAGAAGGCTGCAGGGAGACCTTATTGCAGCCTTTCAGTACTTAAAGGGGGCCTATAGGAAAGATGAGGACAGTCTTTTTAGCAAGGCCTGTTGTGACAGGACAAGGGGTAATGGCTTTAAACTAAAGGAGGGTAGATTTAGACTGGATGTAAGGAAGAAATTTTTTACAGCGAGGGTGGTTAAGCACTGGAAGAGGTTGCCCAGAGAGGTAGTGTAGGCCCCATCCCTAGAAACCTTTAAGGTCAAGTTGGAGGGGACTCTGAGCAATGTGATCTAGTTCAAGATGTCCCTGCTCACTGCAGGGGGGTTGGACTAGATGACCTCTAAAGGTCCCTTCCAACCCAAAGCATTCTATGATTCTATGATTCTATGACATTTTAAACTGCATTTATCTTGGGGTCTCAGTCTGATTGATAACAGTCTTCCTATTTTTAGGATTAGATTATTTTCCCATTTCATGAGTTTCTCTAATAGTTACCATAAACTCAGGAACGAAATGCTAGAGATCAGTCACCCTAAACTCATTCCCACCTCCAAGAGTCCATCTCAGTCAGGAAACAATAATGATCTACATACAATTAGCATATTCAGGTAGTTATTTCAGGTGTGCTTTTAACATTCAGCTAGAAATATAATGCAAGGTCCACTGAAAGACATATTGCACAATAATCCAAGACAAACAGCAACCAAGGCACATGGCAAAGCAGGGTATACCTTTTAAGGAAAAGACTTGTTCGCTAGCCAGTCAAGTTGAGATAAAACTCTTGGTCTAAAGCAAAGTGAGGTCTGACAGCCTTTCAGCTCAGGAGGGAATAAATGGCTTTTGAGGAGAAAGGGTGATGCAGGCTCTAAATCTGTCTGATGCAGTGATTGCAGAGCTCTGATGGAAGCTGTTTTGTACAGGTGAACTCCTTGGTGAAAAATCTCTCTTCATGCTTTAGATGCATCTTGAAATATATGGCAAGCACAAAGCCGTACCTTTGTGTCAGAAGAGAGGAAGTCAGCAGAATTGTTAACTGCTTTGGATGCTGCAAATTAAGTATTGTATTTAGATTTTACCTGGCTGTCGTAGGTAAAAAAAAAGCTGAAATTGTGAATGCTAACAGGCAGCAGATAATTGAGTGTACATCTGCCTGCAAGTCAATGTATGAACATGAACTTTTGCACTCCCAAGCAGAAGCCTGCTACCTGCTAGATACAATGGATATTGCCTGGTTGTAAATTTTGATAATGCCCTGACTTAAGAAAAGTGGGACATCCTGAATCCTCCTATTAATAGAGATGAGACAGAAGCAGCAGTCAGGAGGCTGATCAGGCATCGAGCTTCTGCACATTAGCTACTTAGACCGGGAAAAGCAGGAGCTTGGGGCTGAAAGAAGGGTTACTGAAAAGAAGACATGCTCTTCGAAAGAAGAAAGGGGCCCAAAGGTGGCAAAGATGTTGGCTGGGGGAAAGATTGTGGAAGTTGGGGAAGATCCTAAAGATGGGGAGATACAATGAGGCATATGCAGGGGGATGTCCCAGGACCTTGGTGCCTTGGTTTTGGCTGGGTTAGAGTTAATTTTCTTCCTAGGAGCTGGCATAGTGCTGTGCTTTGGATTTAGTTTGAGAAGAATGCTGATAACACACTGATGTTTAGTTGTAGCTAACTAGTGCTGACTCTAGTCAAGGACTTTTCAGCTTCCCATGCTCTGCCAGGTGCACAAGAAGCTGGGAGGAGGCACAGCCAAGACAGTTGATCCAAACTGACCAAAGGGGTATTCCATACCATATGACGTCATGCTCAGTATATAAGCTGGGCGGAAGTTGGCTGCGGGGCAGCGATCGCTGCTCGGGGACTGGCTGGGCATTGGTTGGTGGGTGGTGAGTGGTTGCATCACTTGTTTTTTTCCTGGGTTTTGTTTCTCTCTTCTCATTGTTCTCCTTTTCATTACAATTATTATTATTATCATCATCATCATCATCATTGTTGTTGTTGTTGTTGTTGTTGTTGTTATTTTATTCCAATTATTAAACTGTTCTTATCTCAACCCATGAGTTTTCTTACTTTTGCCCTTCCAGTTCTCTCCCCCATCCCACCAGGGGGGGAGGGTGAGCAAGCGGCTGTGTGGTGCTTAGTTGCCGACAGGGGCTAAACCACAACACTTGGCCAGTAACACCCAGTGCTGATAACTGCGAGCAGCAGCACAGCATGAACAAACACAACTTTGTGCCCAGTGTTCCTGGGCTAGCAGCAACCTCCCTGCTGGGAAGGGAAGCCAAGACCTACTAAATGTAATGATGGGAGGGAGCAAGTGAGCGTGAGAGGTAATCAGGTAGGGTAACAGCTCTAATCTTGTTGGTTCTTGAATAAACCCCAGTGCCCAGATCCACTATGGGCTGTTGTGTACTCTGTGTTGCCCATGACACTTATCCCAGCTTGAGTCAAGTGTGATTTGAATAATGGCATAACAACCGGCTAGGCACCTGCCGGATTTATAAACCAGGGTCCATTGACACCATAAGATGTACTACAGCTCCTCAGTAGCTCCTCCACTATAGTCAAAGAGCAACATAGTGTGTCCCCATCAGAGAAGGATGGGCCAGCCTGCACAGGGTGGGAGAGACAGGGCCACTTCCCGCTGTCAGTGATTCAAAAGGCTCCCTGGGATGTGGTAAGGTAGCAGAACACACACCTCAACTCTAAAGGTCACAGGAAGAGTTTCACAGCAATAGAAAGGTTCAAACTCTTCCTTTTCTGAATTATTAATAAAGTTATATCTTTCACACCGTCCTGCATTTATGGGAATATAATATTGCTGTTGTAGTTCCAAAAATACAGCACTAAAGCAAATTACGGTCAATATTTTTTTAGATTTCTTAATCGATCCATTAGGGATCTATTTTCTTATCAGAGGTGGATGACAGATCTGCTGGTTGATGTCATCATAATAACTGAATTTTGGCCACATTTTGTTCAAAGCCTTTGGTCTGTGCAAGTTCTGTGCTGCCTAGTGTGAGGAGTCTGAAGCTGGGAGGCAGCTGGCCAAGTGGTCGCAGACTGAAATTCAGCACTGCTAGCACGTAAGAAGAGACAATGAACCCGGGTGCCACAAACTACACTTGGGAAGCCATTTTGACAATGTTCAAAAGGCTCAGCTGTACATGTCCAACACAGCAGCACATCTTATGGCTTTGAACTCTGCGGTTCTCCAGTTGTACATGCTTTGATGTGCAATGAGGTCATAATATGTGTTTATGACAACAATGCTCACTGAGCTGAGGACTATGATATCAAAGTTGAAATATTTTGAGTTCAATGCATGATTAAACATCTTGAGGAAAAAACAGTTATACAGGACAATCACAAACCTTTAAAGCATATTTCTCACATAAAGATAAAGGTTACCTCTAGTATGTTGCCTCTGGAAATGTTCTGCCAGGTTGCTATAGCAACCTCTGCTATGTAAATTAGCAAGAGCTTTATCACAAGATTTTTAGATTGTTGGATTTAGAAAAAAAAATTGGGATAAGAGCTGAAGTGAAAAATAAACTGGAGAAGCATCTAAAGGGACCAATTAGTAGTTAGTCGTGGTCCACTGGCAACTAGATACTAAATGATTTTTTAAACTACAGTTTTCAACATGATTCTATTTTCCCCTTACACGGTCTGTACTGGCAAAGGTGGTGGCACTTAGGATGAAGAAATTCCCTTTCAGGCTTAAAACCATTTTAAATAATCCACTTATACCACAGAAGTACAAAAGCACAGAAGTACTGTATCAGTAAACTTAAGACATGTAAGAAACTAAAAGACCGAAAGAGGAACTGCAGAAGGGAAATACCTAATTCTAAGAGTACCCCAAAGTTGTTGAATGCTCTGAACTTGTGAAAATCACTGGAAGGTCATTTTTAATGCTCTGCTCTGCTTACAGATTGCTCATTATAGCAATAGCAATAGCAATTCAACTGTCAGGGGATTCTTTTTCTAATCAGCCTCTGCATTTCAAAATAGACCATGAATTTCTGAATTTTCTGTGTCTGATCCAAAGTATATTGAAAGGCAGCTGCTGACCTTAGTTGGTTTTGTATTAATCCCTAATATATTTAGGGATGATCAGTTAGTTTACAGATAGTGACAACCTACTGGGTCAGAGATCCCCAGCCTCATTAGTGTTTCTCAGTGAAATTATTAGGTGTACAGATGGCATATGGTAAAATGACATATCCTTTTTTCCGGGAGAGAAACAGACCAGTCAGAAAGTAAGATAAAATGTAGGGGAAAAAAAGCAGTTTTCTCTTTTTCTACATAAAAGCAATATGTCTGTGGCTCCCTGATGGTAATTTCCCATGCTAACTATTGCTGTAATTGACACCAGGATATTACACAGCAGTAAATGGAAAAGAACATATTGGCCCTTGTGAATGGGTTAGCAGGTGACATGGGCACCGTGAGCAAAAGGGTAGGTGATTCAAAGGACTAACTGTCTGATAATATGTGTCCATTTATGAAACATTTGAAAACTCCTGTATTTAGATCATTTGAGGACACAATGTGATTTTTCCCAATAGAAAACATTTCAGATGGAAAGCTTATGCTGAACTAGCTCTTTCACAAAAGTCTGTTTTTCATCGAAAATAGACCTGTTAAAGGTATGCTTCAGTGTTTTTGCCAGGAATTAAAAAATATGATGAAAAAACCCACGAGGGAGTGGAAAAATGAAATATAACGACAACCTTTCTAGCGAAACAATTTGAACAAAAACATGTCTTCAATGAGGACTGGAATAGAAAATAAAAGCTTTGATGTGTATATATCTATCTTAATGATGCATGAAAAATCATTCAGATACAGAGTTTTGGGTTAGGTCATGATAAATGCTAGGTTGTTTTTTCAGAGAATTTCATAGCAAATTAAATTTTTAAATTTTGTTTTTCCACTACATATACAGGTTTTGCCTACATCATTTTTCCCTTGAAATATAACATGATTTAAAAATCAAAAAAAAATGAGATTACTAGGGCAAATGCAAGCATTCATTCAACACAAAATTTCACATTAATGTTTTATTTATTTATTTCTATTTATTTTGCTTAACTTACATGTGCAATCTACTTGGTAGAAAGATTGTGTATATTAAAGATCTCTCCTGATATTTTAATTAGGGGTTGAAAATAAAATTTTCACTTTGATTATTTTATACCACCAGAGAGACTTCTAGGAAGGGAAAAATGGATATTTCTTACATTTTAAGCTAATTNAAAAGTTACATTGAATCATTTTTGGTTTTTTTTCCCCAGGTCATATATAAATGAAATTTTTATCTTAAATAAAAGCTTTATCAACATTTATCTATTATTATTCTCCCTTTTGCAGCTGTTGCTTCTTGTTTCCTATAGGACCTTAATAAGTGCCATCTGCATGTCAATAATCTAATAAATTCAGAGTCCAATCAGTAAAGATTTCATCTATTTTTAAATACGAAAGTTAAATTTAATTTTGCCTTTTCCATTAAAAAGATGATCCAAAAAGTACTCTTTTATTCTCATTAGATAAGAAAGGATAAGATTGGATAGGAAAGAAATGAGATGAGACTACTATCTTGTATCTGATAAAAAATTCTAATTTTTCAGCCTACTGCTTTGTTTGTATACTGAACTATCATAATAAAGAAGAAGAGAGGAATAATCAAAAAGCAAAGAAGCTTTTTAGGGAAAAAGAAAACAGAAGACATTCTTATTTTTTATTAGAAATGGAATAACGAAGAGAGGGACATTTTCCACTAGGCACTTGGATGAAAGGGCAGGACAGAGAATTTAGATGCTTCAAACCTTTGTCAAATGATGAGTTATTTAAATAGTATCCCAGCATGGAGGGGTTTGGAATTGGAAAGAACGGGCTAGGAAAATAGCAAGAGAATTGGGGATGAGGGGGTGTTGGTATCAGGGTCGAAGTTGCCAGACAGCAAGATGACTGAGAGTCTGGAGAAGGAACTTTGAGATTTATTGTGGCCCTTTAGAAAGATACCAGCATACAGAAGAGTAGCATCATGAATCGTGAAAATCACATTTCTGAGCACATCAAAACTAGCTTTATGTTTCAGTCAGCGGCAAATCAAGGATGATGACATTTGTTGTCATCCATGTCATCATTCATGACATCTGATGACATTTGCTAGGTGATAGCATTTGACATTGGTTTGGTAAGCCAAAAACCAGGTGGTCTGTTCATCTGTGTTCAGGATAGCAACTGGTCAGTAAGAATCAGACACCATCTCAGGGCTTCAGTGACACACTGCACCTTCCTGGGTATCCTCCTGGATCTAAAGAGTCCTGAAGGTAGAAGCCAACATCCATTTGACAT
>VYZW01006666.1:6169-24942 GCA_013401315.1 Balaeniceps rex
ATGTAAAGACAGTCTGAACTGAACCAACAATTGGAAGTGGGAACAGCTGGGAAATGGGCTTTAAAACCACACAAGTGTTCCAAACCAAAATGCTACTATGGACTCTGAAATGATCAAAAATCATTATATTTCTCTCTATTCAGGGAGGGTGCTCAGGCTATTAGGAATGGGTATGTGAATTAGCAGACTGTTGTCCCTCAATAGGAGCCTCTTAGAAGCAGTTCAGGTCACTTAAATATTTAAACGTTTGAATATTTAAAGGTGTTTAATGGGAGTTGAGAGCATTTTTTTAAAATTCCACTTTAGTGTCGACAGCAGACCAAGCTAATTCGGGCACTTGAATGTGTTGCTTGTGACTTAGCCAAGCGAACCTAGTGTCTGGCTGCTGTGCACAGGGGCAGTCCCATCAGTCTCCTACAGCTCCAGGCCATGCCATGTGCTTCTGGGACTTGGCTTATCACATGCCAAGTTGGTTTATGGTGTTTAACCAGCAGAGAACCAACCCTAAAGGCTGGTGGGGCAGGGGGAAAAAGTTATTACCTTTCTTCTGGTTTAGCTTTCTTAACATACTTCTTCTGGGATCAGATGATCACTAACGCTAACAGAAAGGACAGTATTGAAAATCCCATTGGAAAGAGGTGGGCAAGGGCAAGATCACACTTCTTGCTGGCAGCTAGCTATGAGGTGGCTTTAGTTGTACTGTAAGGCCACGCACAAAGGTAGATGAGATGATGCAATTACTTCACATAGTGTGCAAAAAAGTAAGGGTAGGGGAGCTCAGAAGCAGTCACAAGTGCCATCAGCAGAGAAGGATGATTATGAAAACTCTGGCCAGCTTTCTCCCAGTGAAAGGCAATCGTCCCAGTAAAAGGTTTTTATTAATATGGATACGAAGCAGGAAAGAGGAAAGAGGGGAAGTAAATTTAGAAAGGTTGCTGTCTGCATCTCTGGCCTGCCTTGTGCATCAGAAGTGATGGGTACAAGATGGTTACAACTGCACTCGGTATCAGAAATGACAAGGGAAAATAAAAAAAAATTTACAAATACATTTCACAGTTCATGCACAGTTAGGTGCAACTTATTTTTTTAAAAATCCCTTCTCTATTCAGGATTCACTTTACTTGACGTAATATGTGTTGTTTTATAGTTATGGGAGTTGACTTATGAATAATACAATTAGCAAGTTTGGGCTTTCAGGAAAGGTCTACATTTACTGGAATTTATTCAATTTAAGCAAGAGGTACTTCGCACTTTGTGTACTCTGCAGGGTAACTATAATGTAGGCATAACTCTGTTGAAATAATTGTTTGCCTCTCCTTAGAGTAAGCCTGAATTAGACTCACCTCATTTAAACTCCTGTTAGTGTCTGACTATAATAGCTCAATAGCATAAGAATCCTAGCCTGGGATTCCTATGGCTCAAGCAAATACAATGCATAGGCTGGTGTGATAAGATCTGTTGCAGTCTGAACATCATATAAGGAAAGAGTTAAAAATACAGGGTCTCCACCCTTGGTCCCTTTGGGCCAGGTTATAGGGTTTAACATTGTAATGAACTCCTCCCCTTACTCCTTGCCTGGCTAGCAACAAGGGGTTCCTGCTATAGTAATTCTCATAACATACAACTCAAATCCTGGGTTACAACAATTTAAAGGTATTTCCATTACAATGTCCACCCCGGTCCCTTTGGACCAGACCATCGGGTTTAATATTGCAATGAATTTCTCCCCTTGCCCCTGCTCCAGTTTGGGCTTATCCACAGACTGCAGTCCCTTAGGGGTATACCTGCTCCAAGTGGAGCTTTATCTGTGAGCCACAATCTCTTCAGGGGTGTACCTGCTGCAGCATAGACTTATCCACAGCCACAGTCCCTTCAGAAGTAAACCGGCTCCAGCATGGCCTTACCCATGGCTGCAGTCCATCCAGGGGTGTACCTGCTGCAGCATAGCCTTATCACGGCCACAGTCCCTTCAGAAGTAAACCGGCTCCAGCATGGCCTTACCCATGGCTGCAGTCCATCCAGGGGTGTACCTGCTGCAGCATAGCCTTATCACGGCCACAGTCCCTTCAGAAGTAAACCGGCTCCAGCATGGCCTTACCCATGGCTGCAGTCCATCCAGGGGTGTACCTGCTGCAGCATAGCCTTATCACGGCCACAGTCCCTTCAGAAGTAAACCGGCTCCAGCATGGCCTTACCCATGGCTGCAGTCCATCCAGGGGTGTACCTGCTGCAGCATAGCCTTATCACGGCCACAGTCCCTTCAGAAGTAAACCGGCTCCAGCATGGCCTTACCCATGGCTGCAGTCCATCCAGGGGTGTACCTGCTGCAGCATAGCCTTATCACGGCCACAGTCCCTTCAGAAGTAAACCGGCTCCAGCATGGCCTTACCCATGGCTGCAGTCCATCCAGGGGTGTACCTGCTGCAGCATAGCCTTATCACGGCCACAGTCCCTTCAGAAGTAAACCGGCTCCAGCATGGCCTTACCCATGGCTGCAGTCCATCCAGGGGTGTACCTGCTGCAGCATAGCCTTATCACGGCCACAGTCCCTTCAGAAGTAAACCGGCTCCAGCATGGCCTTACCCATGGCTGCAGTCCATCCAGGGGTGTACCTGCTGCAGCATAGCCTTATCACGGCCACAGTCCCTTCAGAAGTAAACCGGCTCCAGCATGGCCTTACCCATGGCTGCAGTCCATCCAGGGGTGTACCTGCTGCAGCATAGCCTTATCACGGCCACAGTCCCTTCAGAAGTAAACCGGCTCCAGCATGGCCTTACCCATGGCTGCAGTCCATCCAGGGGTGTACCTGCTCTGTCGTAGGCTCCTGCACTTTGTGCGCACATGAGCGGTTGTGTTCATTTATCAAGTGGTGGTTGTTGACAATGCTGTTGCACTGGCACAGAGGGATAACTTGCCCTAGAAAAGATGTCAGTTCAAAGTAGAGTTCATCGGTTAGCCTCAATGAGTAGTTAGAAATATCTCCCCGTGTGTCAGTAGACATTATATGCCTCTGGCCTGAGAGTGAATAGGGCAGAATGAGCTCGTCCCCAAATCAGCTCAGCAAAGCTTCCTGCTGTTGGCATTGGTCCCAGCTCTGTTCTCAGGACTTCCTTAGCAGCAAGGTACAGAATGACCTTTGGAAACAAACAAAAAGCACAAGCTCTCGGGTCCCATCAGACTCCTCCCCACAATTTTCCCTTGTAAAAGAGAAGAAAAAACTGCATAACATTGCAGAAAATCACAATGAAATGGATGGTTGAAAGTTGTTACCTGTCAGATCCTCTGCCTGAGCAAATCCGTCGCACCTAAACATCCTTTTAGTTTTAATAGAGCAGCTGAAGGAGATACTGTAACAGAGGAAAGCCTGCAGTGCTATCTAGGCCATATATGCCTTTAAACTTGCTAGCTTAAAAATGATACAAAACTGAATTAGTTAATCACTTTACTCACATGTCAGTA
Source organism: Balaeniceps rex (assembly GCA_013401315.1). Classification (NCBI taxonomy): domain Eukaryota; kingdom Metazoa; phylum Chordata; class Aves; order Pelecaniformes; family Balaenicipitidae; genus Balaeniceps; species Balaeniceps rex. The sequence continues at coordinate 9,629 of VYZW01006666.1, forward strand.
AAACCCCTTGATCACGCAAAACCTTACATACCTGTCTGAATTCAGAATGTTTCAAGAACTCACTAAAAAGCCAAACCAAAACAAAACAGCCTGCCATTTTTTTTACTTGTATTTTTTTTTCCCATTGGTTTAGGCTTCCTAAAGTATTTACATTGTTTTAAACTTTTTTGCAACACTTCCAGCAAGTCATCTGCCTAGTATCTCTGTGTTGCATGCATGACCTCTCTTAATGCAGCCCTGCTCTGCTTGGCTTTTCACTGTATTCATTGTAGTACTAGCTAATCATATTAAAAACTGGACACGTTATGCACTTGTGCATCTCTTATTTCTGTGATTCTAGTACTAATAATTCTAGGCAATTATTTTACTGTCATATAACCATTAAGGCTAGAGCAGGTCAGCATTTTGATTTTATGCTAGAGTCTATGGGACTCAGACACCCAAAATCTAAAGAAAATTAAACGAACCATATGGCTAAACCTTTATCATATTTGAAATGCCACCCAATATATAATTTAACAAGAAGGTACCTTAGTTGAAAAGTCATTCCTTCAACTTTGGTGCCAGAATACAGATTTTCAGAGAATTCTACAAAGAAATTGATAATCAAATGTTCTGTGCATACTCTGGGCTAACTAATTTCCCTCTCCTTTTCTCCATGAAGATTTTAAGGGCTGTAGAAGGTTAAAGGCTTAAAATGTGGATTTCCGTTTTCAATTGAGAGAGAGAGAGAGAGAGAGAGAGAACAAAAGGTTGTGAAACTTTCCAGTTGCTTTATGGGAAACACATGAGCATCCAGATATAGAGAACTGTCTGAAGCCAATGTTGTTTATCTCATGCCCGAAGGGCAGACAGCAGACAACTCACAGCAGGCACAGGGAATGCAAATCTTTGGCGAAATGCACCTCATAGGTCCCTTGATGCATCATTAAGATGATGGGCCAAATCTAGCCACACTGACAGATTACATCTTCTCCCTCAGGACAAAAGAAAAAAAAAAAAACATACAGCCTTTGCAAAAATCCAAAATTCATATTTTTGGTTTTAAATGACCCATTTCTGATCATAAAAACAACTAAAGCTTCGCAATCATTTCATAATCTCTAAACTTGGAGTGAAAAAGGGGTAAAGAGTGTTATCTCTGACTAATTTTGCTTGTTTCTGGAACCAGTATGGAAGTGGTTTAAGCTGCTGTGTAAAATTATTTTTAAAAACTTGGATGATCTCCCTGTGTCCCAAGCAAGTGTTCTTACTCTCTTCATGGTCAAAAAGTAGGCCAACTACTTGGTTCTCCACTACTGTCTGTCTCCTTTCTGTCTCTTTTCTCTCCAACACTTTTGTAGCAGTGAACTAAGTACTGTCTGGAAAAAGGCACCAGGAAGGGGCAAATGAGGATCCAGAATTATATTAAATATAATGGTGGATATTAGTGAATGTTCCTGCAAAACTTTAAAGGATCAGGCCTCCAAATCTATTCCTCAGCTGTGATCTGACCTTTTTTTTTTTATGATTAGCATATCATTAAGTAAAGATTGGATCTGCCATGCTTTCTTCATTGATTTGTGTCCCCGTTGTCCTAGAACTTCAGTCTTTTCTTTTTGAAAACTTGGATATCTTAAGTTCCATTTAAAAAAAAATAACAATATCACTGTGGTAGGTTGATCCTGCCTGGATGCCAGGTGCCACCAAAGCTGCTCTATCACTCCCCCTCCTCAATGAAAATATAACGAAAACTTGTGGGTCGTGATAAGGACAGGGAGAGATCACTCACCAATTACTGTCAATGGCAAAACAGACTCGACTCAGGGAAATTAGTTTAATTTATTGCCAACCAAATCAGAATAGGGTAGTGAGAAATAAAACCAAATTTTAAAACACCTTCCCCCCACCCCTCCTTTCTTCCTGAGCTTAACTTCACTCCCCATTTTCTCTACCTCTTCCCCCAGAGTGGTGCGGGGGGACAGGGAATGGGGGTTGTGGTCAGTTCATCACACGTTGTCTCTGCCGCTCCTTCCTCCTCAGGGGGAGGACTCCTCACACTCTTCCCCTGTACCAGCGTGGGGTCCCTCCCACGGGAGATAGTCCTCCACGAACTTCTCCCGTGTGAGTTCTTCCCACAGGCTGCAGTTCTTCACAAATTGTTCCAGTGTGGGTCCTTTCCACGGGGTGCAGTCCTTCAAGACCAGACTGCTCCAGCGTGGGTCCCCCACGAGGTCACAAGTCCTGCCAGCAAACCTGCTCCAGCCTGGGCTCCTCTCTCCACAGGTGCACAGGTTCTGCCAGGAGCCTGCTCCAGTGTGGGCTTCCCATGGCGTCACAGCCTCCTTCGGGCATCCACCTGCTCCAGCGTGACATACTCCACAGGCTGCAGGTGGATATCTGCTCCACTGTGGACCTCCATGGGCTGCAGGGGGACAGCCTGCCTCACCATGGTCTTCACAACAGGCTGCAAGGGAATCTCTGCTCTGGCACCTGGAGCACCTCCTCCCCCTCCTTCTTCACTGACCTTGGTGTCTGCAGAGTTTTCCTTTCACATACTCTCACTCTTCTCTCCAGCTGCAATTGCTGCTGCAGAGCAACTTTTTTCCCCTTCTTAAATATGTTATCCCAGAGGAGTTACCGCTGTTGCTGATGGGCTCAGCCTTGGCCAGCAGCGGGTCCGTCTTGAGCCAGCTGGCATTGGCTCTATCGGACACAGGGGAAACTTCTAGCAGTTTCTCACAGAAGCCACCCCTGTAGCCCCCCCGCTACCAAAACCTTGCCATGCAAACCCAATACAATCACACATTTGGTTCTCATGGTTGTAAGGAGAAAAATTGAATCAAGGCTTGAACTGAACAGATACAACAGTGTGTCCCCCACCCACAGAGAATGGGGAAAGAAAAACCCAGACAGCTGACCTGCTTTTTCCACTGGCCACTGGATCCTTAGAGCTGAAAGCCACTTCCAAAGGAGAGCAGGGGGACAACAGCCCAGCAAAGAGCCATATATGTTACGTGACGCAGCAGGCCTTGCTATTGCTACCTCATTACAAATTTGAGCTAGCTGTGGAGGCAACATGAAAGCCTTCTGCCCATATAGCTGGGATTCCCCCTCGCCCCCACAAAAAAACCCCAAAACCCACAGCAGGTTGCTCTGTGCTAGAGAACAGATGGATGCCCAAGACAGAAGAAGGAGAACAGGGAGGAGAACAGCAGCACTGAGCTCTAAATCAGCCATTGCAAAGGACTGGCCATGGTGAGAGGGGAGACAGATGAACTCCTCTGAAGCCTGTTACTCTCTCCCTGCTGTAGGTGTGGTGGTCAAGAAGCATTTCTGGCTTTGAATGCTCCTCACAGCAGCAGTGTATCCATCTCAGGTATGTGAGGAAGCAGTGGATGCTCAGACCGTTCTTGTCAGTAACAACAGCACCCATTCATTATCCAATACATCTAGCAGTGATCTTATAGCTTGCACCATAAAAAACTGAAAGCTTTAACTTCTTCATGGAGGGAACATACTCTGGAAAGACCTATGTTAGTGAAGTAGTATGGGTGTGTGTGGTCAGGCCAATATTGGCTGTCACTCCCACTCCCACACAGTCAGCCTCTGCATCGTAAAGGTAGCCATGGATTGCCACTAGTCTTTCTTTCTTTTCTTCCCCTTGTATGCATGTAATTTATCTGAAATTTTAAAAAGTGGTGTCTCTAATAGTGCCACTACAAATCAGTAACTCTGAATGATGTCGGGTACAGTTCAACCAGCACTCAGCACTGGCTCCATGTCTGTAAATACTCAGAAAAGTATACTTTACTGTACTGAGGCTGATCTCTGTCCTCTGGTCAAGGGAGACAGAACAATGTGCTGGACTCAACCTCTTCAGTCTTGTACATGAAGCTGCTGCTCTGAATTAGTCCCTCAAAGAATATCTCCAGTGTCTACAGAAGTAACCTAGGAAGCTTTCTGAACAGCCATGAAACAGAAACCTGATTTCTTATTTACCAAAAAAAAAAAAAAAAGGCCAAAAAAAGCCCCAATCCTTTCAGAAAAATTGGGACAAAGGAAAAACTAAGGGAGGAATCTGCCCTTTGCCCGAAAATTTTTGTCTGTGTGTAAAACATTTATGATGAGGAAACAAACAAAATAAAGGCTGAGGAAACAAACAGGAAATAAAGGCTGAGGACATAGGCAAAACATGTGTTCTCCCTTCTATGCACCCTTTCTCCATGTACTTCCACTTAGAAAGAAGCTAGAATTTCCCCAGGACCAATTAAGGCTTTTATTGGCAGAACTACAGAGCCGTATCCTTAGCAGAGATTTCCACCTAAAATCTTTAATCTGCATGTTATCTGATTCTGAGCAACCTTCTTCTAAGTAGAATTTATGCACTTACTTTCCCTTTGAATGCCCCTTGGGACCAGAGACTATGTATAGCACTAATTCACTTAAATTTCTCATTTATTAAAAGAAAAAGAAAAAAGCTCACAAGTTCTTCCAAGCCTATTTAGGTTTCTTTGTAATGACTTTAATTGACTGCTTCAGAGCAGCATCAGAATACAGTGATCAAGAGTGGCAAGAACAGCATGCTCATACGTGACATATTAGGAAAAAATATTATGTGTGCTTGTTTGAATAAGGAAGCAATAAAATGACCAGAGTGGGAAAAAGCTGCCAAGAAATCACATGATTTCTTGTACGATGTCCAAAATGGAAATCAATCAACCAATCAATCAACTGGAAAAGAAAGACTCACTTTCCCTGCATAGCAGAAGCTTCTTGCCATGTTTTTTCTGCAATTTAGAGAACCAGTATTTACCTGCTTGGGTCATTTTCAGATCATTTGGCTGGCAAACACATTTTTAGATCTCTGTAAAAAAACCTGGGGTGTAAGGATATAGCTATTATTTTAAGAAAAGATAGAAATGAATAAATAAAAAAGCTTTTTGAGAAATGCAGCCATCAACGTTGCAGCTGGAAGCCAGGGGGTGCTGAGCGTGTTACATCTGGCCACAGCTTTGGGTGCTGAGCACTGGAAATCTGAACCTGTGCCATTTTGGAGCTCTGGCTTTACTGGAATGGAGCCTAGAATGCTGCCTGGGAATAGTCTACATTGGATGACCTTCATAGCTCATCTTTCCTCCCCTCTTATCCACATCTGAAGCATCTGGCAGAAAGAGGAAAGATGGGAAAAACTGTTTGAACGAGTAGGTAGGGAATTCGTGACTGGTCAGCTTTGACAGCTGTATGCAGATTTTATCATGTTAAGGGAACCTAAAGTTATTGATGAAGAACCTTTTACATGTTGTGTATCCAGTCATCTCTTTGGTTTTCTATCACCTTTTCAAAAAATCCAGATACAATCCATAATTTGTGCTGAGTACTGAAACCAAATTACTGCACACAATGCCTCCACCCCATAGTTTTCAACACTGAGCGCAATGAAAAAGATAAATGAATGTTTCATCAGATCCCTGGTGCTTTTTGAAAAAAGCAAGAAACTCCACTCTGCTTTTCAGAAACAAAGTTGACATGCAGTGATGTATTTCCATAAGGTGCTAGAAGTTGTCAAAACTCTGAATTTCTCAAATTCTGTTGTGGAACAGTTCTTGTACAAAACATTTACTTAGAAAACAACAATTCAGGGCTTAAAAAGAAGGTCTCTAAATTTAGTAAGAGCCATCACAAAGACAGACCATGGGAAAAGAATTTGTCAGCTGCAGCTTCAACCTTGCAGACTGAGTTTAGGTCTTCTGAAGTTGGCTTGCACTCAGATCTCATGTAAGGCTGAATTTCTTCTTGTGCACCTTCCACTGGTGTTGGAAATCACACCGTTTACCAAAGCCAGTGCCAAACTACCATTAGGCAGAGTGAGCCACTGCTATTTGATCATTTTATTAATTTCTTGCAGAATAAGACTCAAAATGAGAAGTTTTGAATGTTGAAAGGATTCTTTACCCCAGAAAACGGGTGTATGTGTGAACATGAGTACAAAAATCTGAAGATCATGACTGAAAACATGGACTGAAAAGTTTAAAATACATTTATAAATGTTTCTCTGTGTTTGATCTAGTGAGGAACATGGTTCATGCTAATGTTAGAGCATGTGTTTACAAACACAACATGATCAAATTGTTTTGGCACTGCTCAGGCATCCAGCATGGCCATTGCCCCCTAGTTAGGATCAAACCCAAAGCAGTTCTCTCATGTGCTGGTTTTAGCTGGGGTAGAGGTAATTTTCTTCATAGTAGCTAGTATGAGACTATGTTTTGGATTTGTGCTGGAAACAGTGTTAATAAAGGGATGTTTTAGTTACTGCTGAGCAGTGCTTACACAGAGTCAAGGCCTTTTCTGCCTCTCACAACACCCCACCAGTGAGCAGGCTGGGGGTGCACAAGAAGCTGGGAGGGGACACAGCCAGGACAGCTGACCCCAACTGACCCAAGGGATATCCCATACCATATGATGTCATGCTCAGCATATAAAGCTGGGGGAAGAAGAAGGAAGCGGGGGACATTCAGAATAATGGTGTTTGTCTTCCCAAGTCACTGTTATGTGTGATGGAGCCCTGCTATCCTGGAGATGGCTGAACAGCTGCCCACCGATGGGAAGTAGTGAATGAATTCCTTGTTTTGCTTTGCTTGCATGTGTGGCTTTTGCTTTACCTATCAAACTGTCTTTATCTCAACCCATGAGTTTTCTCATTTACTCTTCTGATTCTCTCCCCCATCCCAGCAAGGGGGAGTGAGCGAGCGGCTGTGTAGGACTTAGTTGCTGGCTGAGGTTAAACCATGACACCTCAATAAGCTGTCCCGTGGGATAAGGAATTGCCTTTCTACAGGTGAGAGAGAAAGGGATTAAAAGGAAGGCTCATGAAGAAAAAGACACCCTGACTGGTCATGACCACATTCAGGTTATCACTAACTTAAGCAACCACAACACCCAACAGGATCTCCAAGCACCACAAGAGACTCATTGTCCCTGTGAATAATGTACATCTTTGTTGGTGATTTGACTCCATCATACTGGCTATAACAGTCGTAAATTAGGACTAAAGTAACAATACCTTCAGCTGACCACTGTCACTTCATCTTCATGCTGCCTCATTCCCTCCTTTCACATCGCACAGTACCTGCCGGTACTGCGGAGAAACTGCAGAGCGATTGTCCACATCTCTTTACAGATGGGCTACAAAGGATGCTTATTTAGCACGTTCACATAACTGCCTTTGACCTCATGCCATACGAACTGTCCTTTCATGGGTTTTGATTCTATAGATCCCTGATTATCTTCAGGGGGAAAAAGAATTTAAATGCCTTTCTTTGGTTCACAGCCAAATGCTTTTCATACAATCTGAAAAACATCTTGCAGCTTCCTTCACAGCCCTGCCCCTTCCTCCTCCCCTCTTACATCTGCTGCTATAAAAACCAGCCTGTTCCATATTTCTAAAAATTGAAAACTAGATTTCTGAATCACTTCACCTTTTGGTTGCCACTCAGATTATTAATCTTTATATCATAAATAGAGGCTCAGTTGGCTCTAAGCAACTGTTATTTTAGTGTCTGACAGGCACAGGCTTCCTTCTCAGTCTGGGGACTTATTTACATTTCTGTATCCTGGCCCACTATTGAAGCTTTCCCCAGCTCTCATTCAGACAAAATTCCCACTGAGATTTTAAAGGCCCCCCTCCAATGAATCCTTAGCATCTCTCTCTGTGTAGTACTCAGGATAATGGAACCTGAATCCGGGCTGTTTGTGCTGGTCCCTTGCTCGTGGCATTCTGCTGCAGCTCCAATCAAGTGAAAATTTACCCTGATTGCTATAAGAAGGAAAGGATGCTGCCAAACTGTTCTCAACACACTGCCTTTTTTTGCAATGCTCTGCATTTCCTCAGTCCAAAATAACCCACATTTGCCTCCTAGCATACTCCAAACCAGAGGCTTTCCAGGTGTCACTGCAACAAGAATTCAATTTGACATGAGGGGTTGGACTGTCCTGCCCCTAATCAATGTCTTTCTTTGTCTAACAAGATGAAAATGACAGCAATGGCCAGCAAATGAGTCACAGAGGGTGCCTGGCTCCCTGGCACCCAAGGCCTGTGCCTCTCTAATGGCACTGAGAGAAGGTGGCAGAGCTGGCCTCACAGAGCCACGATCTGTGACCCCCAGGACCCCACACTGCTTACCTTGGCAAAGCTGCTCTGGCACTCAGCGCGGCCACAGCCGAAGCCTGGCAGCCACAAGAGCTCATCTGACAGCAACTGGTCTTCTGGACAGGCGCCACCAGAGTAGTACGACTCAGCGATGAAAGGTTTAACAAGGGGACAGATTGCCCCTGTCAAGCAGTACCTGAGGAAAAGGCCATGCACAGACACCATCACACAGAGGCACTGTGAGAGCTGTTCTCGTTCTGAAGTGCTGCTCCCTGCACTTTGTGATACTGGGTAACAGGTCCATCCTGATTGCAGGAACAGGCTGGCTTCGTCTCTCTGAGACACAATCCATCCTTTCCCACCAGCAAGGCACTTGCTCTGGCAACCCCTTACCAGGATGATTTTGCCGACTTGATTTCCACACAGAGGGCCAATGTGTCTTAACAAAAAATGTCCACATGCAGCTTCAGGGAAGAGAGCAATGGAGATGATGCCTTTTATTCCTCCACAACCAAAACCAAGTCAGAGTCTCTCACACCTTGCCTTGGAGCACCACCTTGAAAGTCCTTAACTATCCCACAGATATAAATGTTTGAATGCCATTTTGCGCTAGGCACTGGAGCTAATTTTCCTATTCAGTGATTCTGTCATTTTGTAAAATGTGTACAATATGCAACACCATTTATTATAAAAAACAGAGAGTGCAATAAGATTAAAATTCTGACAGAGGCGTATTAGCTTTGCTTAGAAAAAAAAAAAACTTCATATGTTTGTGAATCATTCCTGACATAATCATACTCCTTTAAATACCATAAAGAAAAACCATTTTCATGTTTGTTCTGGAAAGCATCATGAATATTAACACAAGATAAATACAATTTGTCCATTTTGGAGAGTAGTGAGCTTTTTTCCTTCAAAAGATTTTGTAATGACAGCATATAGATTTTGAAAGGCTAAAGACACTACTAATCTGAGACCAATTTGTGTGTGAACATTTGTACCATAAATCTGGTAGCTATCACACTCAGTTTTAAAAATAAACTCCAACTGGTAGCTGTTTGAGTCAGTTTGTACTCATCCCTCCTATGTGAAAAAGGTGTGCAATTTTGGAGATATTTAAGCTCATAGCAGCATATTGCCAATGAATACTTCGAGGAACTCTAAAGGTTTAGAAACTTATTTCGAGGGAGGGAAGAAGGAAGGGTAGAAGGAGCATCTTAATTTGTACTTAAAGTGTCTTTTTTAACAGTAAGTAGGAGTCTGAGTCACATATATGCAATGGATACTGTTTGAATAAAGACAGAACCTTTCAGCTTACGGCATTCTCCATCAGCTACCTATGGCACTGCTGAAGCTTAACGTAAAACCCCAGTGCCTTTCCCACTTCATCTTTCATGATCCCCCTTACTTGTAGCTAATGCACAGGATTGTGGAAACCAATGCTCAATTCTCAACTCCTCAGCAAAGTCTTATACAACTAGACAATGTGTAATTTAATTTGTGTTGCAGTTTTCTGACATCAACTGCAAGTATATATTTACCGGCTTCACAAATGTACTGAGAGACAAAGTATTTTTTAAGGATGGACAGAAAGAGTTTCTCTATATTTACAGACATCTTTAACAGTATAGTTGCTGAAGAGAGTTATATAACAGGACAAAAGAATGCAAAGGTAATTCAGAGATCAGGAATTATTCCTATCACTCACCAGAGCAGATTTTTCAGAAAACTGCGGGGAAGGGTTGCAGGGAAATGGTCAGACAGAGGTAGTGAAGGCCCTAGTCAAGATGCAAGAGTGTCGTGGTTTAGCCCCAGTTGGCAACTAAGCACCACGCAGCCGCTCGCTCACCCTCCCCCTCCCCGGTGGGATGGGGGAGAGAATCGGAAGGGCAAGAGTAAGAAAACCCACGGGTTGAGATAAGAACAGTTTAATAATTGAAATAAAATAATAATAATAGTAATAATAATAATAATTGTAATGAAAAGGAGAACGAGAGAGACAAACAAAACCCAGGGAAAAGAAAACAAGTGATGCAACCGCTCACCACCCGCCGACCGACACCCAGCCAGTCCCCCAGCAGCGATCGCTGCCCCCCGGCTAACTCCCCTCGGTTTATATACTGAGCATGACGTCATATGGTATGGAATAGCCCTTTGGTCAATTTGGATCAACTATCTTGGGCTGTGCCCCCTCCCAACTTCTTGTGCACCTGGCAGAGCATGGGAAGCTGAAAAAGAAAGTCCTTGACTAGTCTAAGCATTACTTAGCAACAACTAAAACATCAGTGTGTTATCAGCATTCTTCTCATACTAAATCCAAAACACAGCACTATGCCAGCTACTAGGAAGAAAAGTAACTCTAACCCAGCTGAAACCAGGACAAAGAGCATCACAGTTACATATGACAAAAAAAGATTGATGCTTAAGACATGGTTTATACACTTAACACCTCTAAAAATGTCAAACTTGAACTGGGAAGAGTTGGAAACAAAGTTATGGATGCTTCCCTAGTGACACCAGAATATAGGTTTCTTCCTGTGGCAGCCAGCTTTGATACAAAAATAAGTGATGTATCTTGCTGGTGGGAATCACTGCTCCTGTTGTTAGCATAGAAAAAGCAAAATGAATGTCACAAGTACTACCATTAGTTTATTGAGATAATAGAAGAACCCCACCTAAAACAAAACAAAACCCCAAAATCCTAAAGTCTTGTTTCCTCCTTACCTTATATCATACATAATCATTTCTGAGAAAAAAATATGTAAGGGAAAAATGTCATTCTGGCTATGGAAGGATTTCTAAACAATTCTACTCTGGTGACTACACAGAAAACGAGGAAAGAAGGAGCAACATAGCTGATTTTCTGACAACTGGAATCAAATACCACAACAAAGACCCAGGGTGTTTGCTGATAAACTCTAATAAAGCAAAATACAAATCAAGGACTAGAATTAATTATACAGCCCAAAATGCAAAGGAAGAGTTTGAAATAAAATCTGCTCTCTCTCTCTCTCTCCCCCTCTCTCTTTTTTTCTTTTATTTTTTCTTTAAATATAATCTAACACTTTGCCAAAACCACATTGAGCATGTCTGAACCATTTTGAACTCATTCAGCATAGGGTATATTGATCAGCAGAGCCCAGAATAGAGAAACAAAGCTCAGGCAAAACAAGTGAATTTAATCAATTGAAGTTGCCCAACAGCTAGCAAAAAAAGAATGAAGATAATTTTGACCACAATATAGTTTTACGAAAGTCACGTGGGTTGTTTCTCAGGACAGTGTAGGGAAGGAGAAGAACTGACATAAAACCAGCCATTTTTTCCACTGCACTAATTGTAATGTTTAAGTTGCTCACTGGGATTTTACAAATCCAAATGATAATGCTGGAGAAAATATTGGGCAAACAATCAGGATTTCCTTTAATTATAGAAGTTTAAAAATGATAAGAGAAAGCTTGGAAAAAAGCTGCAGGTTAAAAAAAATCATTTTAATGTGACCCAGAAGTGTCAATGAGAAATCTGAGATACTGAGAAAGAAACAGCTAATGTTCCAAAGGATAAATGTGGTTAAAGCCTTTAGTGATTATTAGCTTCTGGAACTATGGTGTTGTACTGTTCTCAGGGAAAAATAAAAATCTTATCTGTAAGAGTCTAGATAAAAAAAAGTTATTGCAAACCAAGTGGTTCAAGTGCCCTTTGGAAATGTTAAAGATTGACGTTACAGACATGGAGGATTGTTACACAGGAGTAATAAGCTGATGTCTTTATCTCGGATCAAATAATGAAAAACTATTCAAGGAGTTATGCTGCTAGAACAGGAGGTTGCGACAATATAATCCATTTAGCTTCAGAGGACCCCAGCTTTGTTTTGATTTAAGCTCAAGGACTGGAGTAAGCCTGTTTCAAAAATAGAAGCACTAGCATCAAGGCTTGATTAGAGAAAGTCTCTTATCTCCTCCTCTGTGCCTGTGAGAGGCTGCCAGGTATGCCTCACCTTTGCTCGGACAGAGGGAAAATGGGTCCCTTCTTGCTGGGGAGCTGAGCTCTCTCATCCTGTGACTCCTGCTCATGCCAGGAGGCAATTGTGTATTTAAAGGAAGAGCCTGGCCCCTTCTGTGGATATTACTGTAGAGGAGAGGCAGGCTTCCCCAAGAAGCAGCTTGTGACACAAGACCCAGAATTTACCTCTTTGCCTATATATTGTGGATATAAATCCTTTCCTATACATTTAGCAGGAAGCACAGTGATGCTCATGCTGTAGCGGAGATCATAAGGTGGTTGAGTAAATAGGTGAGGTTAATTCAGCACAGCTCAGGAGCAATCACCATTATAATAATTTATATTCACAGTGCAGCTATATTATAAGGCAGATTAACTTAAACACGTTGGTTGTTAAAAGGTTCTGATGCAAGAAATAAACATATTTCTACATGCCTACATGAACACCAAAACCACAAAGTCCAGCAAAAAGTATCAGAAATTGCCTGTACTGTCAGAACTATGTTCCCTGGTATAAATATATGTGATCCTGTGATTAAAGCCTGTGTCATAACACAGTTGTTTCGTAGGACCTCTGCCACACTACATGCCTCATTTTCTGAGTACCCAGCTGGGCACCATAGGGTTGGATTTACAGGTGTGTTTGAGTGCTTGCAGATGTGGCTGAAATCAATGAAAGCTAAACCTAGAGGGCTATCTAATTCTAAGCGTTCTTCAAGTTCTGATATCTCATATGGGACATAGTAGAATAAGCAGGCACATTTTACTTTAATCTACCTTTATCACCTATTTTGAGTTGTAAAGTACTCGATTCTTCAAGATTCTCTTCCCTACATCAGCCTTCTTTTGCAAGCAGTTATGCCACCCCACACTAGCTCCATGTGTAAACTAGACTTCTTTAGATATCCTTAGCTATGTCTATGTCCTTAATTGTTTGTCTCTATGCAATCACTCCCTAACTGCTTCTCCATTTTCAGTTAATTTCTTTCCCACATCAATTAACTCCCATTTCACTTAATTTCTTCATCATCTCACTTTCATCAGACTCCTTGTCCACATCTTTCCATTCTGCAGGGCAGCTTTTGTTCTCTCTGCTTTTGCATCAGGTATTCTTCTTCCTCCCCTTTCACCAGATGCGGGCACAAATGTCACAGAAGATGAGAAAAAGACAGACAGCTTCTGTGCTCCGTGCTTTAATGTCCATGTTTATCCTGGTCCAGAACAGGTATTACAGATCAAGTTCACAAGACTGTGTTCAATCATGATGGAATATTTGGACATATCAGCTAGCAAAACTGAAGTCTGTCTTGAGCTTGTGTAAACTTCAATTACTTTAAGACTTGTACCTTGGCTAAATTTCTGCAGTATTTCAGGCACTGAAACACACACATTCTGACACAAAAGACACTGCTACCAAATTTAAAACCACAGTTCAGGAGCTTAGAGGCACTATCAATGTTTTGCAAGTTTACCAGAATTATTTTTTAATTTAAGTTTGTTCTTAGGAATGTTTTCTTTTGCAAGATTGACTCTAATAACCAGCATTTAACATTTAGCCAAAGTTTAATATCTTCTCATTACAAACAACTGAAAGCTTGATTAACTTTCAGAAGAGCCAGTGAACCAGCTCTGCCCATGAAGATTTCCAGCCAAAGAATTCTAGTTTTTAAGCAGATATTGTTTAGGCTACAGTACATCAGAATAAAAGCTATATTGGGCCACCACCATTTTTCTACCTTAAAATTACATATAAATAACCATCATGTTTCTTCAAAATAAATGCCTATATAAAACATCTTCTGTTTTTCATAATGCCTCTGCCACAGCACTGCAATTACAGTAAAGTTAATTCAGCTCAAAGATTCCAGACTATTAGGACTGAGGAAAGTACACAGTACGATTTATTCTCTAATGATATTGTGTAAAGGCAAACCTATCACTTGGTGCTAGCGTTGGAATACATGGCCTTAAATGAATAAGGAAACATAAGTTAATTAATCACTAGAGTGTCAAGGTTTTAATGACCCCCTCCACTGGGGAGCGATGAATAACTGAAACCTTTAAATAGCTGATTAGAAAAACACTTACATACCAGTGATATTTTATTAATTTAGTAGTTGAAGAAATGCTATCTTGAAAACAAGTATTCAGAGCAATGACTCTTTTACTTTACCAGCCAGCAAATAATACATTGCACATAGAGGTTTTATAATTGATTGTGTATAAATTCATCTTTGCAGAAACTTCCAAAGAAAAGCAACAAAGCTGGTGAAGGGTCTGGAGAACAAGTCTTATGAGGAGCAGCTGAGGGAACTGGGGTTGTTTAGCCTGGAGAAAAGGAGACACGGGGGAGACCTTATCACTCTCTACAACTACCTGAAAGGAGGTTGTAATGAGGTGGGTGTCGGTCTCTTCTGCCAAGTAACAAACGATAGGGCAAGAGGCAATGGCCTCAAGTTGCTCCAGGGGAGGTTTAGATTGGATACTAGGAAAAATTCCTTCACTGAAAGGGTCGTCAAGCATTGAAACAGGCTGCGTAGGGAAGTGGTTGAGTCCCCATCCCTGGAGGTATTTAAAAGATATGTAGATGTGGTGCTTAGGGACATGGTTTAGTGAGACTTGGCAGTGTTAGGTTTATGGTTGCACTTGATGATCTTAAAGGCCTTTCCTAACCTAAATGATTCTATGATTCTATCCAGTCAGGTTACAGCACCAGCTGCCTCCTCCCAGTTCTGAGCCAAGGGAAAGCAGCAGTGGATTACCCGGCATGGAGTGGTCCAGCTGCAAACAGCAAAATGCAAACTTCCCATCCAGTCTGTAAGGAAGGCTGGCAGCTCTTCTCCTCAGCCAGCTAAAATGGCTGCACATCCAAGAATCCCTGGCTGGAGCATTTAGCTTATCCTGACAGCTTCTTCTTGCAACCTGACCCACATGCTGCATCTCTAGCTTCCAAACAAGGCTCTTCATGTCAAACATGCACTCTTGAGGGCGAGTTGATAGCGCTAGTCTAGCACAGTCTGAGGCACTTAATGTATTTGTTTATGGAAAACAGCATACTCAACTAACAATGCAGTTACCTTGGAAATATTCCAGTTCAGTTTAAATTAGACACATCAGTTCTACTAGGAGGGCCAGCATCCATGGAGAACAACTGTCCACTTCCTTTGCAGCTCAGGTGGGGCATGAG
>VYZW01006667.1:0-19211 GCA_013401315.1 Balaeniceps rex
ATTCAAACATTGGGATACACATTTAACAAAAGCCACCTGCTTAGTCAGCACTAGGGGATCTGCCAGTCGAGCTGGCCCTGCCCAATCAAAACTCCTATGTACTGTAGCAGGAGATAAAGTCCCTGTAGTGCACGTAAAAAATATGCTGGGGAAGACAGTCTGGGTTACTCCTGCCTTGGGCAAAGGCAAACCCATTCATGGGATTGCTTTTGCTCAAGGACCTGGGTGCACTTGATGGGTGATGTGGAAGGATGGGGAAGTCCGATGTGATGTGTACCTCAAGGGGATTTGATTTTGGGTGAAAAAAGCCAATAAACTGAATTGTTATGATGTTAATTGCTGTGTAATACTGTATGTCATCACTTCTATGGTTGCTATATACCACATCAACAGTATTACAGTAAGAATCACCCAGATACATGAAGAATGAACTTCGATGAAACCGAGCAAAGTGCAGCAGTGTTGGAACCAGAACTGGCTTCAGCATGTAACAATCCAACTCCACACACCATCTCTCCCACCCTGAAAGACTGTGATGACAGATGGAACCCAAAGTCATGGACTAAACGAACTCCATGCACATTCTAGAGGGATGGCCCATAGACAAGGGGAATGATTATCTGTATGTATATATCAAACAACAGGGAAAGTGGTAGTGATTAATTGGAATGTATTGGAAAGGGTAGGACCTGGGCATGACATAGATGGTATAGAATAAGGAGTGGATACTGTCCTGATTTTGGCTGAGATAGAGTTAACTTTCTTCCTAGTAGCTGGCATAGTGCTGTGGTTTGGATTTAGGATGAGAAGAATGTCAATAACACACTGATGTTTTAGTTGTTGCTACGTAGTGCTTACACTAGTTAAGGACTTTTTCAGCTTCCCATGCTCTGCCAGGTGCACAAGAAACTGGGAGGGGGCACAGCCAACATAGTTGATCCAAACTGACCAAAGGGCTATTCCATAGCTTACGACATTATGCTCAGTATATAAACTGGGAGGAGTTGGCCATGGGGCAGCAAATCGCTGCTCGGGGACTGGCAGGGTGTCACTTGGTAGGTGGTGAGTGGTTGCATCACTTTTTTTTTTTGCCCCCCGGGTTTTGTTTCTCTTTCATTGTTCTCCTTTTCATTACAATTTTTATTACTATTATTATTTTTTATTTCCATTATTAAACTCTTCTTATCTCAACCCCAAGTTTTCTTACTCTTGCCCTTCCGAATCTCTTCCCCATCCCACCAGGGGTGGGGAGGGTGAGCGAGCGGCTGTGTGGTGCTTGGTTACTGACAGGGACTAAACCACAACACCAGCCCTTCTTCCTTTGCAAATACAACTTTCCATTTGTTTGGTAGAGAATTGTCTGCAGTTAGTTCAGTGGCTCACTTCAGCATGGTGAATCTTGGCATTCCTCATGTGGTGGGCAAGCAGAAGGGAAGCTTTTCGGTGGGCTTGCTGGGTCTTTCACATTTCAGAGAAAATCCTGCGAAACATTGCTGCTAAAAGCTTTGAGAACTTAATGTCATATCAGCATCCACCGTCTCAGCATCTTTTTACGAAAAAAAGCCTCAAGCTGTTAGATTGATGTTATTCTGATGAAAACAATTGTTAGTTGCTGTTTAGTTCCTAAGTTATCACTCAAGACAAGAGTCCTAGAAGCATACTATGAAGCAATTTACATTATTTGGATCAGTCAGTATGTGACTTATGAAAGGCCATTAGTGTAAGATGTATAAACACATAAATGTACATACAGATTTCTTATATATATATATACACACACACACTAACCTTGGCCACAGTCCTGCCAGTGCAGGGACATGATCTTGAGGGGGCCCAGGCTGGCCAATGGGGCTGCCCACCCTCCTGGGATCACCCGGGACACCCAGGCCAGAGGCTTCTCTGGCTGTGGGTGGATGATTGAGATACTTTGTTGTGTCCCATCCTCTCCCCACTGCCAAAATTGCCCGTCCACTCCTATGTGTCTGTGGAGATTAGCCTCTATTCAGGTAGCCTGACAAAATGGATGTTGTCACTTTTGAGAACAGTAGTCTTGTTAAAAACAAAACAAACAAATAACCAAAAAAGTAAACAAAATGTCCAAAAAGATAATTTATTTGTAGCTGAGGTTTTGTTTGTTCTGTAGCATGTACGCCTGAATTTCCTCTGTGTGTCCCATTTGAAGTCATTTCTTATCCCTCTCTCTAATCTCCCCAATGGTATCCTGCCACTCTCACCTCACCACAATGTTGTAATGCTAATCCTTCAGGTATCAATTGTTCTCTGAATTCCTTCCAACCCACCTCCTCAAGCAATCATTGTTCCTTTCATCCTCTATTACCTTAACTCCCTCTTGAACCCCTCAGGCTTTTCAATCTGCTGCTGTGTTGTTGCTGCAACTCTCTCTCAGGTACCATCAGTCTGAAATACCTACTAAATATCTTTTTTAACCATCCTCTATAGTCTTATTGATTCTCACAGTTAAATCCCTTTCTTTAAATTCCTTAAATCTAGGAAAAAACTGCCTCTTCTTAGCTCCTGCTGAATTGTGACTCCTGTAAAGGTCTTATTTGCTTTCTGGATCCCCCCCACTCACCACCACCCCCACCCCTTAATTGATACCGTTATAATTTCCATGTCTTGAATTTCCATTTAATTGAAATAATATATGATTAAAATGTTAGATCAGATGATACCATCCATCTTAATCAATGATGAATTTAAAATCCAATTAAAAGATCAGTTCAAAATGTGTTTTGTTTGAATGCCAGCTACCAAAACAAGAGTTTTAACTAATGAGATACGCTTATTAGATAATATTTGGACTACCAAAATGTTCCCAAGTTTTGTATTCAGCTAAAGACCATCTGTGAACCTATACCAATTACAACAAAATCTAGTGATAGAGGTAAAAGCTCAACAAATTTATATTCCTAAACAAAATCCTGATTAAAAAGTTAGTTTTTCATCCTTTTTAGTAGCAAAATGTTAAACAAACACTGACAGAATCACACTTCAGGTATGTATCATCATCTTTTTTTGTAAAACAATCAAAAAACCTTCTGTCAAAATAATTTGCAAATGTGAGTATTTCTATTGACTCCAGTAGAAATGCCTGCAAGACTAGCAATCTGCAAGACTTTTAATTATTAAAGGCAAGTCAAAGGAAGAAGGAAAAATGACACCACAATACTTGTTTTTTCCTTTAGCAGAATTTACTTCTAGTATTTTTTTGTCTCACCAGGGAAAAACCTCAACCTCTGAGCATAACAGAAGATAAATTAAATTATTATTGCATTAAGAGGTACATACAAAACCCGTAAGAGGTAGGAACAAAAAATAAATTCTGTTTTGGCCTGAGCTTATGCTTGCAACAGTAATACAGCTTTCATAGCCTCCTTTAAATTTTGCTAACTAATTTAATTCCACCTGTACAAACTGGGAAGCTCCTTTTAGCCATCATTAAAACAAAACAGAAAATAAAAATCAGTTGTCCACTACAGGCTAAATTTCCCTTTAAGCTTATGCAGGTTTTTGAAATTTACAAAAGTTAAAAATTAATTATGGAATACTGCTGATTTTGAAGTCTGATTTCATTTGACCACCTGTAGGAGTGGTCAAAAACTCCTTTGGAAGGAGTTTCACACTAGGCAGAAAGGTTTGCCTTTTTTAAGCATCAAACAAAAATCTAGAAATCACTAGAATAACTGAAACTAAAGTGTAATTTCCCTCCCCTCTTTTTGCAGTGCAAATCACAGACTAGCAATCTGGTGTGGGTTAAACTAGACGCAGTTCTTTTCTTCTTCACCAAAATAAGAGAACTGACATTTTGCTTACTGAAATTCCTTCTGACAAAAGTTTCTAGCCTTCTGACTACTTTTAAATCACTGGATCCTTTGGGTTTAAAATTAATAGAGTGAAAAGAAAAAATCTCTCTGAAGCCTGTCCTATGAACAGGAATTGTTGGACCTAAATGATGCATAGGTAAAGCATAATGTATCAGAATGACTGCAGAATTGATACTCTCATATTCAAAAGAGATAAAAAAGCAATGAGTTACACATTTCATGGCAATTTAACCTAATTTAAACCTTGTACCTACTCAGTCTGTTATATAATGTGCATTTGTCACCTTCTTTAGGAAAGACATTTTTATAAGCCTTTGATAGTTTATGCAAAATACAGCGTACATAGAATATCTTTACATAGTTTTGAACTCCAGTTAAAAAAGAGATGTAGAAGTAAATTGGTTACAAACTATTTTGAAGATTTGTTTAAACTAGTTCAGCAATATTGCAGATCTTATATTTCATCATATTTCAGAACAGTGGGGTCTTTTCTACTATAAGAGAGCTGGGAATTTCACCCATGCGGCCAATTGTTCTCTGAAGTGTGAGCCTTTAAATGTGCCACTGCTTCAGAACTTAAGTTCTTAAAAAAAAAAATTATTACCTATACTGTAAAAATGTGTTTTATAAAGGCCAGCATCAAGAAACCTGACATATCTACACACTACTATGCTGTGGAATAAGGTATTTTCCGTTCCACAATGAAACAACAATACTTCTAAAAATACTTTACAAAGTATAGCAACTATCACACTGCATACTCCAAGTCTGAAAGATACCCAAAATATTCACTGCAAAGTTCTTTCTCATAACCAAAATGCCACTAACTTCTAGAGTAAACCCTATAGTGTTACAGTTTTGACCTATGAACTAGTAAACTAGTGAGGAATAATTTATACCAGCCAATAGCAGACTTTTGTCTCCAACAGATAATCATTATACATACTGCAATTATCAAGTAAAAGGTCAAGTAAACACTGGTGTTCTTTTATAAAGGAAACAAACCCACATTCTTTCAATAAAATCCATATTAAATGTAACGAAAATAAAGCTTGATAAATTATTTGTGAAATTAATCAAGTAGTCAGAAAAAAAAAATGCCAGTTCAACAAAGAAATCATATTGTAACTCAACAGGGAGTGGCCTATGGTACAGCACTAGTTTATGTTAAACTAGTTTAGGGTTCATGACAAATTTAGCCTACCACATGCACTGGAGAGTCTTTCCCAGTGGACTGGTTTTATGTGTGAGTGGTACTTAATAATCTTTACAAAGGTGAAATATTATTTTTGTTCTTTTTGTTTAATAACTCAGAAATCAGAACACTATTGTCTTGTTCGAAAAGAGGTTTCAGTGTTCTAAGTAATATGAAAAGTCAACTATATACGGGCTGTAAAATCCTAGACAAAAGTATTATTAAATCTCTGTGTTCTATTTTCTTGATAGAACGGGCGTTTTTTTGTCTTTTTTTTTAAATTAGTTGTAAAGCATTGTAAAAATAGTGCTATGTCTCTTGATCATCTGTAATAGTATGTATCCATGGTCTGGAAGTTCATGGCAAGTCTCTTAACAGTGATTTAGGCATATGACATCAGGTCCCTATAGAAGTATATAATTTTCTGGTAAACGTATTTTCCTTGCATTTCAGAGATGGTCAGAAGAAACGTTACTTTAGTATAGAGGATGTGTCATTGCCAAACACTGATAAACTCTGTACGCATTCAAACTGATTGCTGCTGATCCACTCAAAGGGATGCAGCTTGTTAACCTCTGACTTAGATACATGAGATTCTGACTTTCTGTGCTAGATACACAGAACTTCAATCCCACTTACCATGACAGAAGCCCAAATCCAAAATGAGACCTGCATATTTTTAAAGGCCACAGAACCTGAGCTTTGCACATGGAGTCCATTCATTTCCTAAATGTTTCATGCTAAGCACATGCACAAGTGTTTCTGCACAGCATTGCATCTGCACTGAGCACATGGACATTTACTTTGTACCAAAAATCTCATAAAAACTGACAAAGTAAATATTTCCTCATCTGTTCCTCTCCTAGAGCTTAATCTGCCAGCTGCCTTCCAGGAACATCATCTGAGCCAGTCCTTGCGGAGAATTCGGTTGATTATAGTGCTGTTACAATACCTCTACCTGATAGTCTCATGATTGATGTACTGGCTTGGAAGAAATAAGAGCAGGCTGTGATATCCATTTTTGCCTCAGGGAATTTTAAACCCACACTTCATGCCCCACATTGTACTGGAAATTGGCCTAGCTGCAATAGCGTTGATCAATTTTCATGGATATTCTACTGGATAAACTACAGAAACCCATGGTATATTGTTGCAGCTGATGCTGCGACAACTCCTTAACTCCTAACCAAACCTCATATAAAGACTTATCAGAAGGACAAATGTGAGGTAGCCTGAAAAAGTCTTCAGGATGTCTGTCACCATTGCAAAATCTGGCTAGTAGTTCTGGGAACCTGTTGCATGAGACAGAAAAATCCAACATCCTCAGCATGTCTTCTGAACATATACACTGCGAGAAGAGTACCCCTTTTTGAACAGGTAGAGAAACTTGATGAGGTTACCTGTTATGAAATTGTATTAGCATTTCTTATTTCCCTTTTCCTGTCCTGTTTCTTGCTTTATGAGGGTGTCGTGGTTTAGCTCCAGTCGGCAGCTGAGCGCCACACAGCCGCTCGCTCACCCTCCTCCTCCCTGGTGGGATGGGGGAGAGAATCGGAAGGGCAAAAGAAAACTCGCGGGTTGAGATAAAAACACTTTAAAAATTGAAATAAAATAATAATAAAAATAAAAATTGCAATGAAAAGGAGAACGAGAGAGAGAGAAACAAAACCCGGGGCGGGGGGGGAAAACAAACAAGTGATGCAATCGCTCACCACCCACCAACCGACACCCAGCCAGTCCCCGAGCAGCGATCGCTGCCCCCCGGCCAACTCCCCCCAGTTTATATACTGAGCATGACATCATATGGTATGGAATAGCCCTTTGGTCAATTTGGATCAACTATCTTGGCTGTGCCCCCTCCCAGTTTCTTGTGCACCTGGCAGAGCATGGGAAGCTGAAAAAGAAAGTCCTTGACTAGGGTAAGCACTACTTGGCAACAACTAAAACATCAGTGTGTTATCAGCATTCTCTTACACTAAATCCAAACCACAGCACTATGCCAGCTACTAGGAAGAAAAATTAACTCTCTCCCAGCTGAAACCAGGACAGAGGGATGCCAATATGTGTGAGTTTTAATTTACATGGCTGATGGTTAAGGGGTAATTATTTAATTGCATTAATTAAAGTCTTTTTAAAATCTCATCCCTTATTAAACCTATCACTTTCCCCAGAAAACAAGTTTTCCTGATAAATCAATTCTGCATATCTTGTGGCAATGCTTATTGTCTGAAAGACACATGATCTTACATTTAAGGAAATCACATTTTTGTACAATAATTAATGATCTAGTAGTTCAGTAGTTCCTATTAATGCTTTTATGGCGCTTGGTGATTTTGAACTAAGATGTTATTTATGAACTGAAAATCTGCTTTTCTGGAGAAACAATATTAAAAAAGAATAAAGAAATCTGGCATGTGTTAGCATTAACTTGGTTTACCAGTGTAAGCTGTTAGATGATAGATGTTCTGTGTAAGAATGACCTTGATTTTCATTTATCACACAGTTTACTTCCTGTTAAACCAAATTACAAGTGTTGTAGTAATGTGAACAGATATTTTCTGTGCTTCCTTAGATATTCTTTTGACATTTTATTAAAACTTTATGAAGAATCAAAATAGAATAAAGCAACTGGAGCCCAGGAAGAGTCTTGAATATGTGCTGCAAACTTCATTGCAGCATTCTTTCTCTTGTTTATTACACCATATTCTATAAGAATACCAGCTGGTCACTGCAAAGTGAATACAAGTGTCAAAATCCAGTTTGTATGTGTAAATTAAGAGAAAAATACTAAAAGTACAATTTAAATGTTTTTGTCATGTAAAATATACAGAAAGTGTCCTTTAAGTGCTCTAATTGCACAGTGCACAATCAAGCATTAAAGTAACGCAGTAACTAACCATGTAGCTGATTTTTCCTTAAGTTCAGTTATAAAGCAGAGGAAAAAGTAAATGGAATTTTGAGATAACCTCATTACTCTTCATGAAAAATGCTGTTCCTTCAAGAAATAACCTAGCTAGATTCCTTAACTGCTGAGAGGTTTCAGAAGACAAGTTTCCTAGGTGTATAAATCTTGTATCATACCATTGTTATCTAACTTAGTTCTCTCTGCTTATTTTTAACTATCTCAACTTCCTAGGTTTTTTTACTCAACTTTTTTCTATATTTATCTTTTTAATATTTTTCCTGTGTAAGTGGGAACCTTCTTATTTTTCAAGGATCCAATAGTATTTTCCTGAGTTGGCCTGACTGAAGCATAGAAGACAATAGTAATGCTTTAACCTGCAACTGCAAGTTAAAAGTCCTCTGAGTGCATTAGACTGGTATCAGACACCTGATAGTCAGAACAGTTAGTGCTCAAGAGGACATAAGTAACTCCACATTTGCTCTGTTGTCTTAGTTTGCATGTCCTTAATGATACTGAATAATTCGAATCTCCTTTCAACTCTACCTACTCAAGATATCAAGCAGAAACCATGGTTGATGTTGTCACACAGGTACACCAAGACTAACTCAAACAAAGGACAAACTCAAACAACTTTATTTCACAAAACAGCCAAAACCACACAACAGAAACCAATGAGAAACAGGGGTAAAACAAAAATCAATCAACATTCTGATAACATTTAACATGTAACAGGTTCAAGGTGTCAGTCAGGATGTTGTTACTACATGTCAACACACACAAGAATGATGATCCAGAGTGCGCACACACACTCACTCACAAGGGGAAACTCTCTTTCTCGTGGGTACCCAGAAGATGTAATCACTTACCTGGGGGGAAGGTGTGAGAGTTCACTCAAGGATATATCCAGAAGGAAATCACTCACCAAAAGAAGATGAGGGCACTCAATCCCGGGAAGTTTCCTCAGGTGGTATCCCAACCCAAGGAGAGACATTTACCAACACAAACCCCCTGCTCTGAGAAGACCGCTCAAAGACGGTCTCTTGCAGCGCCCCATTTATACCCTGGGTGGGATCTGAGCTGTGTTCATAATTGGTCATGATCCAGAAGCTTCTCTGAGCCAAGGTGCCTCATTGGCTGCATGCCCTGCCTGTTGACTGAGAGGGCCCCGCCTCTCCTGCTGCCCCTACCGAGGGCTGCACATGCCTAAGGGCACGGTGGAGCACAAAAGGCGTGAAAATGAGGCGCGGAAAGGTGGTGAGCACCACGTTAAAAGCCCCGATCTTCATGGGGGTGGAGGGGCGGACTGTACCTGTCACAGATGTGGCCAGCTGTAATTTAGTCTAGTCCACAGCTGCAGTTAAATGATTTCTACTCTCTTGCCAAAGCCAGTTAACAGGCATGACTACATCTTAGGGGATAGTTATGGTTTAAGTGTTACCTTTAAGGTAAAGAAGACCAAACCCTGGTTCGATGCTGTCATTCAAACCTACCCATTATCATCTCCCAAACCCACCAAATCCCACTGGTTGCCAAGTTGATACAGAAATGTTTAATTCTGATTTAGCTTTTCTTGTAAGAAAGAGAAAATAACTACACTTTATTTTGATGACATAATACCATAAAACAGATGTTGGTATATTTCTATTCTGAAATCTCTTGTGTATAATACTGCTGCTTATGAGTTTCTGGTATGTCCAAAATACTTGTAAATAACTTTTTGTTATCATGTAAGTATTCACTCCCCTTTTCCTCAGAGAAGGTAAAATCAAAGATGTCATTACAGAATGTAGCTTAGATTGACGTTATTTCAAAGTAATTTTTTAAAAGATTTTTTTAGAGATACAAAAAAATATTTTACAATCCCATTGTATAAATATAAATATATATGTGAACACTTAGGCATATATATGCCTATGATTGCTTACACATATACATATAGGTCTGGTTTAATTTTTTTTTAGAATTCCAAGTTTGAATTTGAAATTTAAATTGTCTGACTGACACTAATGCATTCTCTTCTGCCTAAGAAGGTCACAGACTCTACAAAATGTGTGGCTGTTGCAAATTGTATCTCATATTTAGAGATTAATTATGATGTTTTAATCTGACTCTATTAATAATCTAATTCTTTGTTAAACGCTACTTGATAACTTCTTGTTGAGCAGCAGCTGTTATATCTGAAAAGCTGGGGAGAAAGCTTGTATAACATTTCTAAAATGGTGCATGCATAAGGGTAGTGGATTTTAGTTTGAGTCACTAAGTTGGTTAGTTAGGTTAATAAGTTGGTTAGTTAGGTTAATAATCATTAATCTAGCTTGAGGTGGTGGAAATATGAATGGCCAGGAAACAACAATTTACAACAGACATCAAAGAAACGATGCTCAACAACGTTAAACAATACTGTAGATGTTTTACTATACATGGAGTAAAATCCCAACTAACTCATCTACAACTTTGTGTCTCCGATTAATATTCTACTATAAAATTTCAGGAATATGGACTCACTGGTTGTATTTCTTTGACTACTCTGCTGAATTTACATTGTATCTTTTGTATCTCAGTAACAAGACATAAAATATTACATGTGACTTCATCACTCTGTTTCTGAAATAACCAAAAGTAAAACTTGAAATGACAGATGCTTCAAGAGCATTGGTTGACATTGTACCACACTTGCAAAGATGAGAAGATAGCTGGAGATATTTGAGATGGTGAGACATAAGTAGTATGGGTTGCTTGATGTGATAAACTGAAAAAAATTACAAAGCAAATAAGGGTTTTTTTTCTGTATAAACTGATGCATGGAACAGTAAAACAATGTATTTTACATGCCTTAAATTTTAATTAAGTATATTCCAGAAGTATCTTCAGTCATTTAGAATTCCATCTTGAGCAGAATACAGAATACCAAAGTTAAATACAAGTAGAAAATAAAAAGAGGAACCTTTCAGGAAAGAGAAGGCTGGAAATCTCAGAGTACGTCCCCTAACTTCACATTAAATATACAGAAGATGGCTCTCAAATTAGTTGGCTTCAACCTCCCTGATTGTCCACAGATTAAGATCTTCTCACTGCAGGGTTTTTAAGATTTGTGGCAATGTATAAAAAACATTACTTGTGCTAAACTTCACTAAACAGTTCTGAAGCTTTGAACCCTTGAAGCTTTTCATCTTTTTTAGCTTTTGTTTGTTTGATGGAATTTCATATCAGTCTGAGTTGTGTACAATCATACTGTAATTAATCTGTTCCTTTAGATCTGTTCATCATTAAATTTTGATGTTTAATTTCAAAGGTTGTGCATCTGGATTACTTTTACTATAAAATGTGGTAAATACTGAGCAAAGCTCAAATCTTCATATAGTCTAAGCTGAATAGGTGTACTCCTACAAACATACATGTACATAACTATCTGCATAGAAAATATATATGTGTATGTGTGTGTGTGTGTATACATATTTATTTATATACATAAAATATAATTTCATGCAAATTTTCAGGTTTGAGTTTTAGCTGTCCTCGTCCTGGAAACTATCACAAAGAACAGTTGAAGCTACTGTGTATTTCCAGTCCCACTCCACATTCCAACTATGTCCCTGCTGTTGGCAATAGCAACAACAACAAAAGAAGGTTTCAGTCAGATAAACTTGCTGCACAGAAACTAAGGCAGAAATGGGGACAAATAACTAGGGCAGAAGGAAACATAGGCCAAGACCACTTCTTTCAGCAGCAGCCTACTCATAGAGAGGTTTAAACAAACCGTGGAACCACGGTCCCTGGGAGCACAATAGCAACAATTACTTACTAGGAGACACATCATTAAAATAATATTACTGTTCTTTATTTTCTTCAAAGAAAAATCTTTGTTTAATGTTTTTTTCCACCAGTACAGGAAAATATCCAGTATAACTGCAGTTAGCAACAAGTTTAATTTCCAAGAAATAGTTGGAAAAATAACAAGCAGTTTGTAGTTTAGTTTTATGGGCACTTTCGGCATTTTGTAGTCAGCATAAAAAGGCATCATAAAGTTCTATTAAAAATAATGTGCTTTTTATGCTTCACATTGCTGTGCAGAAGATATTTTCTTTCTTTTTCATTTGTACATTTATTTCCATTTCACCTCTGAATGCAGCTGTTTACAGTGGCTTATCTGTCCATGGTTCTTTAACGCTGCTAGGCTTCACTGTCCTGTGCTATTCCAGGAATCAACAGGTGTTTTATTCAGCTGTCCTCAACTGAAAACAGAAAATGTGCATCAAATTGATACTAACCAGGTTAATTAATTTAGGCAGGTAAAGCATTTCTTTCTGTGGCAGCATCAGATGAAACAATTTAGCCTTTCATACCTTTTTTTTTGTCAGATTGTTCTTAATCTGAATCAATGCATTTATTCACACACAGCCCAACAAACAACATACCTAAAAGGTTATTACTACAGCAAGGAAGTTGCTAACAGACAGAAAAGTAAGGAGGTCTGCTGCTGGGACTGATAGCAGTAGTCAGAGCACAAAAGTCAGAGCGCATGTATTTATTGGTAAATATATGGTAAACGATAAACCCATGTTAAGTGTGATAGCCCATTATACCTAAAAGGTATATACATTTTACTTTACAAAAGTCTTAGTCAAGTGTTTGATGAAAAACATGCAACAAATATACTTCTATACTACTGTGTGTGCATAGCTTAGAGATCTAAAGTATAGTTTAGAATATTCAGTGAAAGAAGAATGAATGTGGAAGCACACATAAGACTTCAAGGTTTTTGGAAACATATCAGTCGGGGAAAAAAAGATCAGGTCTTTTATTTTCTCTTTATCAACTATCTCTCCTTACCAGTATGCATTGTAGTTAACAGAGTAGCATCCTGGGAGGCAGCAGTGAATGATCATTGCAATCTTATATTTAAAATATATCACAGCAGGAGCTGTGCTAAATAATAAAGTAAGTAATCTTCCTGTGTGAGCAGTGTTATAAAGTAGCCCAGTCATCTCATTAAGTGTACGCTTTGCCTGTATAATAAATATCAGATCAACTGTATGGGTATATTCTATTGAATATATTTTGGCTGTAGAATGGTGAAGCTTAAGGGAGCTTATCCTTTGAAGTTAAGTTGAAACATGCCCACCTTATTGAAAGTAGACATTTTTATTCTCAGTATAAAAGTATTCATTGGAGTGATATTCAGTAATAATTTTTATTATTCTTTAGCTCCCGCAACTCCAGCATGAAGGTTTTACATGCTGCTGTTTATAGTTATGCAAACCACAAAATTCAGATGAAAATTCATGTTTTCATCTACAAAAGATGCTAAAAAGAAGCTTAGCAATCAAATGCATTGCAGGTAAAATGCAAACACAGTTACTTATGAGTAGGCCACGATAGACTTGTACTACCAAGACAACAGAATGTAAATGGAACAGCATGTGATAGTACCAATAACAGACATTATAATATATGTAGAATACTCCATTCTGCCACCTTTTCCAAACAACTACCCTAAAACTGACAGTAGGTAGCAAGATAAAACTTTCCCTAACTAATAAATTCTCTGAAATAAAACCCTATTTTGATTTTAACATTTTTGGAACCAGCAAATGATACTGTATATTCCCTGGGGGTGGGGAGGAAGGCAGTTTCTCCATCTGGATATAATAACAATCTGAATCAATTTTTATTTAACAACACATTGATTTGTAGATTTTTTTTTTCTTTGTCACTGTATAGACAGGAAGCATATAGTGTACATGTTACAGCCAGGATTAGGAAGCAATCCACCTGCTTAAAAATATGTATTCCTTTAAAGGTTGTTCTTGGAAGTTTCCTTAACTGGCAGTGTCTGCAATGAACATCCACAGTTTGCTTGATTTTTCCAGCATCTTTCTCCAAATTCCTTTCTTTTCATGTATGGCAAAGTGTTGTGATTTAGCCCCTGTTGGCATCCAAGCACCACACAGCTGCTCGCTCGCCCTCCCCCCCACAGTGGGATGGGGGAGAGAATCGGAAGGGCAAAAGTAAGAAAACTTGGGGGTTGAGATAAGAATAGTTTAATAATTGAAATAAAATAATAATAATAGTAATAGTGATAGTAATAATAATAATAATGATAATAATAATAATAATAATAATAATAGTAGTAGTAGTAATAATAATAATAATTGTAGTGAAAAGGAGAACAATGAGAGAGAGAGAAATAAAACCCAGAAAAAATAAGTGATGCAAATGCTCACCACCTGCCGACCGATGCCCAGCCAGACCCCAGGCAGCGATTGCTGCCCCCCAGCCAACTCCCCCCAGTTTATATACTGAGCATGACCATCATATGGTATGGAATAGCCCTTTGGTCAGTTTGGATCAACTATCTTGGCTGTGCCCCCTCCCAGTTTCTTGTGCACCTGGCAGAGCATGGGAAGCTGAAAAGTCCCTGAGTGGTGTAAGAACTACCTAGCAACAACTAAAACACCAGTGTGTTATCAGCATTCTTCTCATACTACACCCAAAACACAGCACTATGCCAGCTACCAGGAGGAAAGTTAACTCTATCCCAGCCAAAACCAGGACACAAAGGAACAGCATCCTCTTGGCTCTTTCACGGGTGTAAGTCAGAAACAGAGGTTTTGGAGGAAGGGGAATTAGAGGGCACCTATCTTGGCAGTGCGGCATGTAACAGAAGAGAACTTTAATCTATGCTCACTTTTTACTCTTAAGAGGAGCATACACAGGGCACCTTCCTGCTCTGACACAGTGAGTCAAAATGACACAACTGATCACCTTGACTTGTTCAGATTAGGCAGTTGGGGATCAGAAATATCCATTCAATTGCTGTCTTTAGGGAGCAGCCATGCTTGCTCCTCCCTGACAGTAGCACATTTCCATTAGGTAATGGAAGAGATAATAGATAATAGAACTTCTATTTTTTTTCTTTTTTCACAAGAATAGTCTCATGAATTTCTATTACGAAGTTCATAAACTGAAACACTGATGTGCTTTTGTGACTTAAACAAATAAACTTTTGCTTAAAGTATTAATGATTTTACAAAGAGATCAATACATAACTCTATTATCATTGGAGAGACAAAGAATGTGGTCGTACTTCATGTTCTTTATGAATAGTCATCCACAGAAGCAGCAAACACATAGATAAATAATTAAAAATTGGAGCAAGACAAATTTATTATTGTAAATATTTAAGCTCTTCCTACTATGCATTTTTAATGAATTTGATATTTTTAATGTATCTATCACTAAGATGGCTGAAATCCACATTTCTATTTCAGGCAATTTCTGCTTTATGACATCTCATTTTGGGGACATGATGTAATGCAAGTTGGTGTATTAAGTTTTGACATAATTGGTGTATGTATTTTCAGAGTGATGGATTTGAGGGAAAGCATGTCTGCTCACCTACTGAAGTGTGGTGCATTTATAAAATCCAAAAAAATAAACGTAATGATTTTTAGTCATATCCGTTGAAGCTGAAGAGAGGATAGAGCAGCCTATTAAAGTAGATATATGCTGTGCAGGCTAGTGGTTTTCTCAAGCCATGTCTTCAACTATAAATAGATGTATTTAAAGCAAAAATAAACTAGGCTGTAAGTCAAATATGAGTTGGCAGTATTTTCCCACAAAATAGTAAAGAATAGGGCAAAAGGGGGACTCATTAAGAAATCCTTTGAATTCATGCTTGGTGCACGTGGGCTACTTGTAAAGAAAACCAAAAAGATTTCTAATATGTATAAAAAATGTAATCAGAAGATAACTCAGTATTTCATTCATTAACTCTAGTAACTCCAGTACTCCAGTACTTATCAAAACAGATATGTTGAGGAAACACAACTGCAGATAACCTTCATAAGGAAATTACCTGCAAAATTTAGAATACCTATTGCCATTTGGCCAAAGCAAAAGCATTTTCAAGATCAAGTGGTCACATGGGAGTAACCATTTGATCAAATAGATTGAATGTCACCAGAAATATGTTAACACTGTCCTTGAAAAGTCTCCTTGCAGTGAGGCTCCCTTAACTCCTTTCTACTAGGAAATCATACCTTCCAGTGAATCACCCAACCTCTCTGTAAATGTTCCTAAGTGTGTTACCTTCTTGCCTTTTATTTTTCCTTCTTAGGAGAAGAGGAGAGCAAGAAATAGGTGATGGATGATACAGTTTGGTCTTCACTGGGAAGAAGGTTGATGCTGATAGAGTGTGTGCTGTCTAGTAAACACACTTTTCAATATTAAATGCACATATGACCATAGCTTCAGTAATTCAGGAGAAAGCTAAGAAGTATTTTATTGTTGACTTAATTGGCATCAATGTCAGACATAGAATTGGCAGGTTTAACTTCAAAATTATGTAAAACTCCAGTGAAAAACCATACAGGTGCTAGCTATTCCTTTGCAGATAGCTGCAAAAAATTGTTATCCTTCATCTTAAAAAAAATTTCCAAAACTTTTTCTGAATTTCTGAGCTTAGGAGAGTTAAACATCATAAAGAATTGGTTCCTTTTAAGATCATGAGTGAGATACTTTACAAAGCTTAATAAATATTTAGGTTTCTATTTAAATTTGTTATAAAAACACTCAAGTAAATAAGCAGAATAAATGGTGTAGCATAAATTAGATGCTAAAAATTCTTCCAAGTTCAGTCATTAAAATGACACTGATGCATATATATATATACATATGCAGACATTATTAATGCCATGCATGTTTTCATGACTCGATTTTGATAAACTGATGTGATTCTATTCCAAAGCTCCTACTATTTACTCAACTGGAAGCACTTAGTACGTACTAGAATAAGTGTTACTGTGTCATTTGTTGTTACATTTTTAATTAGAAAAGTATATCTGTCTAACTTACTGTATCTCCCTAAGTAATCTCTGATAAACATCATTCACTGGGGTATTTCAGAAAATCTTCACTTATGGTAGACCTTGAAAAAACACTGTGATATAGGAAATCAAAATTCAGGTTTCTCCCACCTGGAGCAAAAGCAAGAACCTATCTTAGAAGTGAGCAGGGCATTGGTGACTAAACTATCTCATGTCCACAGTGGCTAGTTGACTCTCTTTCTTCGACTACAATACTACCATGAAACTGCAAGAGATTTTCTTCCAGTTCACTATCTGCGAAACTTCTGTTTCTGATAAAGATTTCATTTTCAGTGACAGTGAGCATTTCTGGATAAAAGAAAATGTTTTATCTAAATTCTTGACCAGCTATACTTAACAACACATGGATTCTGATCCTAGCTCTGCCATTTACCTGATAGTTAAATGATAGGTTGCTGCATTTTTCTCGGCCCTTCTGTCCCTTGCTGTCTTTCATTTTTCCAGTATAAGAGACGTATCTCTGAGCATTTGCTTAGTGATTATTGATTTGAGATCTTCACTAGGATCCTTAAGAGCTGCAGTAATATGAACACAATCAGAAATCTCTATCTCACCAGTATCACAGGTGTCATCTTTTGTTCAAAGAGTTTCCAAGCAGGAGGATTTTATAAACAGTAAAAAAATAAAGGAAGTTTTCTTCATTTCATACCAGCTTTTGTATAATCTTCTTAGGGGTACATCCTATTACAACCTGTTCCTTTCTTGAGTCATTGCCCTGTTTGAGACAGAGGCTACAGCTGCCACAATTGTTGGTTCATCTTTTGCTATAAAGTGCAGTGTATTGTTTCTGATAAAAGAGTATGACTACACTGCAAAGAAAAATGCTATTTAACTGTAACTCTGATCCAGATACAGCCTTCTAGATACAAGAGGTTATTACATGACACCTTCACAGAATCACAGAATCATTTGGTTGGAAAAGACCTTTAAGATTATCGAGTCTAACCGTACCTCTCCACTACTAAACCATGTCCCTAAGCACCTTGTCTACCCATCTTTTAAATACCTTTAGGGATGGTGACTCGACCACTTCCCTGGGCAGCCTGTTCCAAAATTTGACAACCCTCTCCGTGAAGAAGTTTTTCCTAACATCTAATCTAAACCTCCCCTGGCACAACTTGAGTCCATTGCCTCTCGTCCTATCACTTGCTACCTGGGAGAAGAGACCAGCACCCACCTCGCTACAACCTCCTTCCAGGTAGTTGTAGAGGGCAATAAGGTCTTCCCTCAGCCTCCTCTTCTCCAGGCTAAACAAACCCAGATCCCTCAGCCGGCTGCTCCTCATAAGACTTGTGCTCCAGACCCTTCACCAGCTTCGTTGCCCTTCTCTGGACACGCTCCAGCAACTCAATGTCCTTCTTGTACTGAGGGGCCCAAAACTGAACACAGTACTTGAGGTGCGGCGTCACCAGTGCCGAGTACAGGGGAAGGATGACTTCCCTGGTCCTGCTGGTCACGCTATTTCTGATACAAGCCAGGATGCCGTTGGCCGCCTTGGCCACCTGGGCACACTGCTGGCTTATATTCAGTTGACTGTCGACCAACACCCCCAGATCCCTCTCCGCCAAGCAGCTTTCCAGCCACTCATCCCCAAGCCTGTAGCGTTGCATGGGGTTGTTGTGGCCCAAGTGCAGGACCCGGCACTTGGCCTTGTTGAACCTCATACAATTGGTCACAGCCCATTGGTCCAGCCTGTCCAGGTCCCTCTGTAGAGCCTTCCTACCCTCAAGCAGATCAACACTTCCTCCCAGCTTAGTGTCATCTGCTGAGGGTACACTCGATCCCCTCGTACAGATCATTGATAAAGACGTAAAACAAAACTGGCCCCAACACTGAGCCCTGGGGAACATCACTTGTGACCGGCCTCCAACTGGATTTAACTCCATTCACCACCATCCTTTGGGCCCAGCAACCAGCCAGTTTTTAACCCAGCATAGGGTATGCCTGTCCAGGCCACGGGCAGCCAGTTTCTCCAGGAGAATGCTGTGGGAGACGGTGTCAAAGGCTTTACTAAAGTCCAGGTAGACAACATCCACAGCCTTTCCCTCATCCACTAAGCAGGTCACCTTGTCATAAAAGGAGATGAGGTTAGTCAAGCAGGATCTGCCCTTCATAAACCCATGTTGACTAGGCCTGATCTTCTGATTGTCCTGGACGTGCTGTGTGATGGCACTCAAGATGAACTGCTGCATAATCTTCCCCGGTACGGAGGTCAGGCTGACAGGCCTGTAGTTCCCTGGATCCTCCTTCCAGCCCTTCTTGTAGATGGACATCACATGGGCAAGCCTCCAGTCATCCGGGACCTCCCCTGTTAACCAGGACTGCTGATAAATGATGGAGAGTGGCTTGGCAAGCTCCTCCGCCAGCTCCCTCAGTAC